>JAULBW010000555.1:0-144854 GCA_032358265.1 Vaucheria bursata | reverse complement strand
TTACATTTATTTGCCTTCACTAGGAAAAGTTACCGTGTATCTTTAACAGTCCAGCACAAATCATTCTCATGGAATATTGGATTCAGAATTTGTAATTTTAATAGCACTGAACAGCTGTCAAAAAGTTTAAAAAATGTTATGCATCTTTTTCAGAACATATGCGAAATGCAGGTACCAAGCAGATAGAGACAATGCTTGAAAAGTAATGCAGTAAAATTGGTACCTTATCCTTACCTACCCAAAATGTTAAGCAGCAAACTGTGTTCATCCTCTTACTAACGAACATGAAAGAGAGAGGTCTTAGATTATTTAATAAATTTATTTTATTTTCTACTTTGGTCTAATTTATCTCTCTTAAACCCATGTAGTAGACATTTAATGCTACTTATTTAAGATAAGGTTATCATGCTTACATGGCACCTCAAAAACAGTAGTAGGTACGATTGTATTATTACAAGTTTAAGGAGAAAAATAATCAATGATAACTCGAGAAGGAAAGTCAAGCAAAAAAAAATCGGAGACGAAATTCCGCCATAAAATAAACTAGCTAAAAATTGTAAAGGGCAGTTCCAGATTACAATAGAATGCCAAGGTATCTTTATACAACCAACGGTCCATATCTCATATACGATACTACTCCAAATAAGATATATGACGGGATGGCAAAATGTTCAATTTCAATCATATTGCTCTTCTTCATTCTGAATTAAGTGAGTTACCTGATATCGTCAGTAGATACGTGAGAAACTCTAATTGTAAAAACTTCTAGTAACTTGAAGCAACAGATATTTACCTTAATTTCGTTGAGAAACTTCAATGTACACCCAGCCGAAAATTTTATATTTGATGTAAAAATATGGAGGAATAGCGATGAACTTTCTAGGTTATACTTCCTTGGTATACTTCTCACTCTGTAGGTTTTTATTCGCTGTAGGAATAAGTAAGATGAATTGCAATTTCTGGAATTTACAAAGAATTCGTCGATTTTTTCCGACTATATGCGGATATTTACTGCAATCAAGGATTTATCATGAACCACCCCTTGCTGGTTATGATGGAAAAATATCTTTGATTTAACGTCATAATCTAAAGATTAAATAACGACAAATCATGACTTTCAGTACGGATATTGTTAATATTCATCGATTGATTTCATCCGTAACTTTTCGAGAAGTCTTGCACGTTGAAAATGGAATTTCATGTGTCATTTGTTGTTAACAAATTAAGTCATATTAAACAATGCAATCATCAAAACATCAGTAAGAAAATCCTTGTTATATCGCATAGTTTAATGCTGAATCAATATATCATGGAAAGCACAAAAATTCCATTTAAGAAAGTAGACTCAATAGATGATATTGGCAGCGATAACGACGAAATGTACTATGACTATTCGGACCAAATTTCAGACCAGATATTTCGAGATATATCCGATCACATTAGCCAACAAATATCTGACGAGCTTAATGCCCAGCTTGATGCAGAGTTAGAAGCCTCGTTGGAGAATGAAAGACATGAATTCCTTCACAACAATATTGATGCTGAGCTGGAGCGCCAAATGGATGAGCAGCTCGAGGCGCTGATGAATTCAAGAATGCATAGTTTTTTTAATAGTGATGAAACTTCCAACGTGAGTACTTCGACCGATAATTATGAAAATGAGCGGTTTGATTCAGAATATGATTCGGACTGCGAGAGCGCAACTATTGGTAATATAGAGGCATTAAGTTATTATTTCAATCCGCCGTTACCAAGTGCGTTATCTCAGATTAAAATTTGGGATACAAGCGATATATATGCTTCAGTGCAAGAGTCTGGTGATTTCGCTCAGAATCAAGACTTCTTGGATGAAGGTAATTCATCCTCTTCCAAAGTTTTTTCTGTTTTGGATAGTGTGTTTAGTACTATGAGGAAATAATATATAACAATATCGACAAGAATTCATCATTTCTCTCTTGTCATAAGCACTGTATTCAGGGCCTAGAAGAAAAATTATTTTGCTGCGAATTAATGAAAAATTTATCAGAAAAAATCATGTGTGAATTAGCGACAAATCAATAATATATTTTTCAATTCAATACAGGAAAATAATTTATTTTTGGATTTCAATAGCTGCAATCATGTACTTTATTTGACATAATCACGTATTTATTTTTAGATTTGATTTTGATATTCCTAACCAACGAAATTTAATATAAAGGTTACATTGCACCAAGGAGAGCAAACCTACTTTTATAGTTGGCGATCTAATCTAGTATTACTTTGAAGATAATAATAACTGCTTCTTAAAGCTCATAAAAATCAGGGAATTTTTACAAAAATTAATACAATTAGTGCGATAATTTTTTTCTCCATTTTTGTACAATTTTTTGTTGCATTTATCAATCATAATATATTTTTTCAGAGAACAAATTATTTTCTCTTCTTTTCAAATACCAAAAAAAATCAGTATATATTGAATTTTTCAAGTCCTGCCTCAGTTCCACTGAATACTGAACATAAAAACCACCCAACATTTTCAGTAATTTCCGCAAAAAAATACGTATGCACAATGAGATTTAACATTTATTCTATGAATAAAAATACCGAAAGTAAATTGAATTTACAGTTAATCTGTGGTAATTAGTGGTATAATTTCTATCTGCATTCTTTCCATTTTCAAGGTAAGAAAATTCCAAGCACTAAAACGAATAGATGGAAGACTTTGTTCTAGAAAAGTAGTCAATTGAAAAATATAAAAATAGGTCACAGTTACAGAAGTATTTTTTAATAACATTTATTAGCCAAAGTTTTCATAATATAAGAATTGTTCTCAAATGTTTAACTTGCGAATCAAACAATTGTTTTTGAGTTCATTTTGGGGTTAAATTGGTTCAATGCATGTTAATGACAGGATTCAAAAAAGCTTCAAATGAAATCCCACTGAGTTTCTATTTTTTGTTCATTTGCTACATCAATGTTAAATTACATCGACTATAGGGTATAATATTCAATTACAGTTATTGCTCAGATATTGTATTCATGTAAACATTAGAAATAAGTTACAGATGCAAAAATGCAGCACTTTAGGTAAATCTTCACTATAAAATCATAATAGATAATATTGAATGCTCCAAAAATTATCTACACAATGGCTATAATATTATAACTGATGGATAAGCTAGGGTCGGGTATGTATTTTTGCCAGTATAAAAGCAAACTTTTTTTCGGTAAGAGATCAGTGTTATTTGATTCATTCATTTATCTCGGTAGATTCTGCAGAACATAACAGCCATTCTAATACTATCTCTATTAAAAATTTTCTTGCCTACATGCCAAAGAGATTTCAATCTGCTAATGTCAGTACATTTGCCTTTGCACTTTTATTCACTGAAAATAAATTTTGGTTGAGATCGCTGCATACTGGTTACTAAAGATGCTTAGCGCTGAACTAATTGTTGATAATTGAGTATTATCAATTATCTAATTTTATGCAGCTATGAAATAATGGGATTAGAAGTCTCACTTTGTTAGAAACATGAAACACAACTAAGCACAAGAAACTGTGGTAGAAATATGTATATATTTATCATGCTCTAATTATGTTGATAGAAGTGAGCTAACTTCATCAACACAACAAAATATAAAACCCTACTAGAATCTGTGTAGCCAATTTACTTGGAACGTCATAAATGAACACTGACCGCAGCTATAGAAAAAGAATTAATCCCTAAGGGAATTAATTCCTAACACCTTTACCAGTAGTTACATAGTGCTATTGATGATGATCACAAGCAAATTTTTATCAGACGTTTGTACGCTCATAGCCAACTTGAATCAGAGTTTTGTAAGTTACCATCACTCCCTACATGTGACTAAAATTACAAGTTGGCCAACATTGACAATTTGCATGATAATATTTGCTAGGAATTAACCCCTAAGGGAGTTATTTATATTCTGTAACTGTGTTACGTTTCTCCTGAAGCTATGTGGAAGTTTGAGTCTAGAATATGAGAACAAGTTTCAGTAAATAGTATTTTGTTGTGCTGAAGCTATCTCACTTCTATTAACACAATTAAGGATGCAATAATATACACATTTTATTACAGATTTCTTGTGCTTCCATTGTCATATTTCTAAGAACATTGTATAAAACTAAAATCCATAATTAAGTGATGTGAGAAAACTTGGGCTTTAGTGCATTCTATCAATACTTTAAGTAACATAAAAAAGCACAAATTCAAGATAAAACATATACTGAGAAATAAAAAAATACATGTATTAGATGTGAGTAAAATTGATAACATAAAATTCACCATATCTTACATGTTAGGAATCTAATTTTTCTGGCCAATTCTGAGCAAGTAGAAAATACCCATTTATGTATAACTACTTTTGATGAATTGATGTGCTGTGACACACAACAAAACAGGCAAAAATGTAAGAGAGTAACAGCTCAAATGTACATTATATCTTGACCTGTATCGTGAGAAGTGATTGTACTTTTCCAACACAACATTAGTAATTCAAAAACTAATATGTGACTAGACAATTTTAAGAATATGACTAGACATCAATAAAGAATGTTATCCAAAGGAATATCTGCAGCTACAAGTAAAAAAGGAATTAACTCATGATAAAAAATAATTCCTAACATGATGTTTGACATTGTAAATATCACTCTTTGCAACATTGTAAGGATCAACTAATATACACATATTTGCACTAGAGCATTCTCTTGTTCTTCACTTTTTATCTTTATTAGTTGCTTTACAGTTTACAATGAGTTTTTTACAGATTCAGTAAAATTTTATGCAATAAACAATGATGCAGTATTTGTGCAGTTATGCGTGATGCAAGAAGAAATAATGGAGCTTTGATGCACAGTACATCAAAATGATTCAATATTACAATTAGATCAAATTATAGACAATCAGAAGCAAGCAATCATTTGATCGGAAGCTCAACATGTGCAAGGAACCATGGCATCAACTAGGGAGCCATGTAAAGCAGATCCAGAGACATTTGCTGGCAATAGGAAGAAGGCCAAGTATTTCCTCTTGCAATTGAAATACACTAACACCTAATCTTCCCAATTTCCAGTTGATGAATCAAAGCTTGCATACACCATTTCCTTTTTCTGTGAACCAGTTTTCACTCAAATAGCACCATATTTAGAAGCCAACAAAAGGATCATGTATAATGCAGACAAATTTGCAGAGCTTTTCTTGTTAACATTTGGAGATGTGGATAGAGTGCAAGGGGTAGAGTATACTATCTTGAAAACTTAAGTATACCATCCTGCCACTATACTTGTATTGGAATTTCAAAAGCTAGCATTGGAGTCGAAATGGCCTGAGACTATTCTTTTCAGTCTTTTTTACCAGACAATGAATGACAGGATTAAGGATGAAGTCTGTAAAGCAGAATGACTTGCTACTTTTGAAGATTACTACAAGCTGGCATTGCATTTGGACAACCAACTATCCAAGCAGGTTCAAGGACATTGTAGAACCACTATCAAGGAACAAACTTTCCCACAGCCAATGTTTAAATCTCAGGATTTAGACGTGATGATTGTAGACTCAAGTTGGTTCATACCTGCTCCAATTAGCACAATGCATATGTTAGGAAGTAATTTGTTTACAGCAACTAGTTCATAAGGAAATTACCATTTTAAGTTATTCCACTATTTAGCTGCATCATTTTGTGATACTGCAAATAGACTGACATTGAGATTTTATTTGTTATTGTCAGGATCTGATCTGTTTTGCCGTGATCTGTTACAAAACTGTAATTCTATGGACTTAATTTGTCTTATATGTATGTTCTTGTGAAGTATGTTCTCTTGAGTATTTTCATAAATGTGCTTTTATAAGTTTGTTCTCATAAGAGTGTGCTTTTTAGTTGCATTGTACTGACAAGGTTCATTTTTGGCAACACATGAATGGTGATTAATATATTATTGGCTGTGTTTTCTTTGAGCTTCTGGTTGTCCTTATTACTGGTTACATGCATAGCCTTTAATCAAGGGATACTTGACAGACATGTTGCTGAGTATGTTTCTTATTCACTCTTGGTAATGCAAATTATGTTTGTATAATGTTACTACCCTTATGTAATCTTTGCAATCTTTTTGTTACTACCTTTTCAGGTAAATTCATAACAGCAGGCTTTTGAGTAGAAGAAGCCTTGGAGTAAAGTATCTAAAAAGCTTGCTAAAGACAGCAACCAAAGTAGTGCAGGTAGCTACAGCAGCAGAGAATGCATAAGGAGTTATGGTTCTTTAACAAGTGCTGAAAAGGGTGACTGTAAAACAAAGAATTTATGCTGTTACTGTGGCAGCAACAAGCACTGCATTAACAACTGCCCTTGAGTACCAAAAAACTTGAGGGCCTGCCACTTTTAGAGGTGCACACAAGCCCAACTAAATACTCTATAGAGAAAGGCTCTATTGGCTCAAGGATACTTGTCAGTCTCACTGTCAGGAATATAAAATACAACATAAACACAAGGAATTTGTGACACAGTATGTATATTATTACATTCTAAATTGTGTTGATAGAAGTGATATAGCTTTATCAACACAACAAAATATCACTTACTGAAACTTGTTCTCATAGACTAAACTGAAACTCTGACATGGTATCAGAAGAAATGTACTGCAGCTACAAAATAGAATTAACTCCCTTAGGGGTTAGTTCCTGACACTTACCTTGAGTCTGAACCATGAACACTGGCTGTACCTTGAATTGGAATGATACTATTCAAGATGAAAGTTTTGAAAATAATATTAATTTTTACTCTACACATCTGCAGCAGAAACTGCTGAAGCTACCACTCATGTGAACTTGGGTTTAGACCTTAGCATGCTAGAAAGGGTATTCTTATTAACAACAGGTGCAGCTTTGTACTTACTGAAGGTGCTGTAACAGCTGGAGGTTATTAACAGGAGTATTTATAAAACAGGTTATATTGCTCACTATACATTCTTCAATCTAATGTATGGTAAGTTCTCAGTTTGGTTTAAGTTCTACATTTTGGATCATAGCCACTGTAATTTTGTCTTGAGTTAAATTGGTTAAAAAAATTCAATCCAATAATCAATTGGAAAAACTGTACCTTGGAATTAAAAAAAATGATTAAAAGAATAGTTATCGTTATCAAAATTCATTAGATAATATTTATAAAAATAAAGACAAATAAGATGATGAATTGTCAATGTACACAACTTCCAGTCAAATATTTAGTTTCATTGGCTCTCAAAATGTTGAAGAATGATAATCCTAGTAAACACTTTAAATTGAAAGATGATTTTGAAAAAGTGTAAGTTTAATTACCTAATGATTAGAAAAATTTTCCTAGAGCATTTCCTAAACTAAAAGCAAAATATTACCCAAATATTGCAAATATGATGTGCAATAATATTCAACTCAAAAAGACAGCTCTGTGGTGACCCATATACTCGTTATTCATTGCTGAAGTTGAAGTTTTAAAGCAATATATTGATGAGAATTTAAAGAAAGGGTATATCTGCCCATCAATATTCCCAGTGGGAGCACTTATATTTTTTTGTAGAAAAAAAGTTAGGGACCTAAGACCTGTTATAGATTACAGAAATTTGAATGAAGTGACAATGAAAAACAGATATTCCTTACCTCTTAGTTACAAGTTGATTACTCAATTCACAAATGCAAGGATCTTTTTAAAAATAAATCTTTGTGGTGTCTGCAACTTCATTTAAATTTAAAGTGGCAATAAATGAGTAATAACCTTTAGATGCCAATTTGACCACTTTGAATATTCAGTTATGCCCTTTAGCCTTACTAACACTTCTACTATTTTCCAAAGGCTCATGAACAATATTTTATGATATTCTGGACATTTACTGTCTTGCTTATTTGGACAGTATCTTAATATATTCTAAAACATCCAAAGAACATGGCTAACATGTGAGGAATATACTTAAGTGTTTACAAGATGATACGTTGTATACAAAACTATAGAAATGTCAGTTTTAGGTATATTAAATTGAATTCTTTGGATATATTATCTCTGATATTGATATTGATATTGAAATGAACCCAAATTGGACCAAGAGTATTTTTAACTGGCCAACACCAGCAAAAATTAAGGAATTACAATCCTTTTTAGGATTTACAAATTTCTGCAGAATGTTTTTACCAAATTATACAGAAAAAATTCGCCCAATGCTACCTCTTTTTAAAAAGAATATTCACTTTAAATGATAAGATGAGTGTCAATTGTCAATGGATAAGCTTCACAATGCATTCATTAATGGAGATATATTGGTGTACCAATACTACCAGGCCGTTCATCTTAAAGACAGATACCTCTGATTTTGCACCAGGCAGAATATTATCACAGGAATATACCGACACATGGCATCCTGTAGCATTTTATTCTTGTATACTGATGCCATCCAAGATTAACTATGAGATTTACAATAATGAGTTATTAACTATTATCACTTGTTTATACCAATGAAGAGCATTACTATTGATTAATACTGAACCAATTTAGGTATATACAGATCACCGTAATCTCCTATATTATACCAGTACATAAAAGCTCAACCAAAGACAGGCATGCTGATCTGCCTATTTGTGAAATTTTGATTTAAATAAAGCTTGCTGTACAGGTAAAGATTGTGAGAAACTGGATGTTCTAAGCTGACATGCCAACTATGGACTATAAGAGAATAAAGAATAGATGTAGATCCAAAATAAAATGCTTTTAAATGAGAAAAATTTCTTGGTGGCAGAAACACAAGTAGCCCTGCCTAGTTTGTTACAGAAAAAAGTTGAAAAGCAGCGTAATGACCAACCTATTTTGGAGCTTCAATATAAAGGTACCCTTACTGATATTGATAATGCATGGCATTTCCAGGGCAAGATATTCATTCCTTGCAAATTAGTTCAAGGCTATATTATTCAAATATCACAATCAATTGTTAGTGGATCATCTTGGGAACTGTAAAACATTCCAAAGTGTTTTCTGTTTGTATTGGTGGCCTTCAATGCATGCAAATATCAATGTTTATATTCAAACTTGCAATGTCTGCTCCTGTACAAAAGTAATTTAAATGAAACCAGCAGGCCTGTTACAACCATTGCCCATTGCCCCTTGTCCTTGGTTCTTCATTTCAATGGACTTCATCACAGATCTCCCTGTGGTTGATAAATTTGATTTGACATTAGTCATTTTTGATCACCTTTCCAAGATGGGACACTTCATTCCCTGTACAAATAGGATCACATTGACTGGATTATCAAACCTCTTTCTTGATCCTATTATACATCTTCACAGGTTACCTCATGATATTGTTTTAGATTGGGGATCATGGTTCAATTCCTGATTTTGGAATTTGATATTATCACATTTCAATATTCAATATATTTTGTCCAGTGCATTTTGTTCTTGACATAATACCTGAAAGCCAAAATATAGTTTAAAAGACTGCAAGGACTTTCTAAAAGACTTAAAATGCAAACACTTGAAGAGATAAAAGAATTGGCCTGAAGGGGGGAACTGTTAAAAATCTAAGTTTTTTGGTCAATTTTGAATAAGTACAAAATACTTGTTTATGTAAAAGTACTTGTGACAAATTTGTGTTTGACGTTGTAGAGATCACTCTTTGTAGTATTATAAGGATCAACTAATATACATATATTTATACTATAATATTTTCTTCCTTTCTGCTTTTCATCTTTAATAGTTGGTTTCCTACAATACAGTTATAAAAATTTAATGCATTTTTAGTGAAATAAAAACTAAAGATTTTTATAAAGATATTTTCTATGCCATGAGTTGAAAGAAGATGAAACTTTGTATGAAAGATGCTTATATTTAAAATTACAGAAATATGGAGAAGAAGGATTCATATGTAGAGCATAGAATGGTTGTAAAAGTAAAGATATTTTACACATTTTGGTGTAAAAAATGCCTAAAAAGTGATTTGGAAGATTAGAGTTTTGAGCTGTTATTTTGGGCATCATGCTAAGCAGCTTTTGATGCAAATGCCGTATTTGTTAGGAATTAACATCCTAAAGTATTAATTCCATTTGTAGCTGTGGTGCAATTCAGAAAGATATATACAATTTTACAGTTCAAGAGGATTTGTACTATTTCAAGGTTCAAAAAGAGTCACACATTCTGAATGATTAGGCTACATGTTGCATTCAGTAATTTGCGTTGATAGAAGCAAGAGCATTCTATCAACACAACAAAAGTACATATCTATGCTAATTCTTGTCTGTTTCTTCTTGAATTTTGACCATTGTATTCCTAGTAGTTTTGTATTATGATTCCAAATCCTTGATTTATTTCATATTCCTTGCCAGCATTGAATAATCAGTTTAACTACTAACTGTCAGGATCTGATCTGTTTTGCCGTGATCTGTTATTGAACTGTGACTCTATGGACTTAATTTGTCTTATATGTGTATTCTTGTAAAGTACATTCTCTTAAAGAGTGTTCTCATTAGTCTGTTCTCATAAGTGTGTTCTCATAAGTGTGTTCTCATATGAATGTACTCATAAGTAGTATTGTGATGCACAACAGAACAGGTAAACAATGTAAGAGAGAAACAGTTTAAATGTACATTATATCTTGACCTGTGTTGTGAGAAGTGATCATACTTCTCCAGCACAACATTAATAATTTTAGAACTATAACTTGACTAGCCACTTATTGGGAATGTGACTAGCCAAAAGTAAAGAATTTTGTAAATAGAAACATATGTAGCTAAAATAAAAGAAAGGAATTAACTTAGAAGTTAATATCTGATAGTTAAGTAGTACAGAACCCATCAAGCTTACACTGACCACCAGAACCTTCCATACTATACAAGTACCCAAAAAACTGAACTGGCAACAGGCATGCTTGTTGACCTTTCTGTGGGACTTTAAGTATAAAATTATTTACCAAGCTGGAAAATACTATAGAAAGCTGGATGTGTAAAGCCATCATATAAATTATGAGTTACACAAACATGAAGAGCATATGCAGATTCTGAATAGGACACTTCTAAATAAGGACAACTTTCTAATGGCAGCCACTAGAATACCTGAGATTAATTTGCTGCAGAAGAAAATCAAGAAACAAAGGAGTGATGAACAGATTTTAGAACTTTAAGAACAGGTTACTGCTACTTGTACTGATAATGCATTGCATTTTTAGAAAAGTAGCCATACCATGAAAACTAGTTCCAGCAGTCCTGTTTAAATGTCATGGTTAGTTATCAGCAGACCATCCTGGAAACCAGAAACATTTACAGTTAACCATCTGTATTGGTGGCTCTCAATACACAAGGATGTTATTGATTACATTCAAAGTTGTAGCATTTGTTCCAAAGCAAGATCAACTAAGATGAAATCAGCAAGCCTATTACAGCCATTGCCTATTGTTCCAATCAGGATACTTGCTGATCCTGCTATCTCTTTAAATTGTTACAGCATAACTGCTCAACTATGCTCACTAATATTTATCTATGTGTTGGGATGTACAACAAGAGAGGAAAAAATGTAAGAGAGTAACAACTCAATTATACATTATATCTCAACCTGTGTTGTGAGAAATGATTACACTTCTCAAACACAACATTACTAATTTTTGACCTATTGTATGACTAGCCACTTGTTGAGGATGTAACTAGCATAAAAATAAAGAATGTTTCTAATAAGAACATCTGCAGCTAAAATAGAAAAAGGAACTAACTTACAATATAAGTTAGTTCCTGACACTATGTTTGCTTATATTTTGCTTACATTTTTGCCGCTTTTATCTCATTGCACCTTTTACCCTAATTGCACCTTAAATGCCAAACCCTTTGTGTCAACACCTTTATCACAATTCTTTATGGAATCATTTTTTTTACACCTCTACTACTTGCCACATGTCATCTTTCTTGTGGTAAATTAGAAACTTCCTGGATTATTTTCTTCAACCAGTTCAACTGACAAAAGAATCACTCTATTTCATCTTGCTCTCTCAAAACTATTCTTTACCGTCTTCAAACTCCACTTCAACTGACTAGATATTACTCCAGAGTTGTCATCAAAGCTATAATTCTGCTTGAATTGGCCTTATTATCAATTGCTCTACTTTACTCCACTTTATTTCAGCTAAAGACAATTTATAGAAATTTCTAAAATAATTATAGAATTGTCACAAGCTTACTGTAAGGATCTAATTTCCAAATTTCACGTATATAATCAGCAACATAAGGTAAACCAAAAACACAAGAGAGATACACGCTTAATTTAGTATATTAGAACCTACTTCATGTGTTGCCAAGAATGAATCTTGCAACACATCACAAAAGATATAATGAGCACGATTCTTTGAAAGAATCATACACGAATCAACATTTTATGACAAAATAATCACGGTTCAATAGCAAATTGCACGGCAACATATTAGATCCTGACACTTACCAATTGAAACTACTATACTTATTTATGGAGCAAAAGATACAGTGAGATTCACCCAAGAGACAATTTCAAGGGCACTTCAAGAGAGTATACTACAGGAGCTTACGGGAACATGTTTATCTGTTCAGCCTTGTGTTTTCTGTCCACTCTTCTCAATTTTCTTAAAGTGTAACAAAACTTTTATATTCTATTAAATCTTATCTTTGCTTTGCTGTTTGTCTGCCCTCTGCCGTACATTAGACATTACCTTCTACTGAGCCACTTTATCTACAATGGTACTACTAGTATATTGTATTTCTATACCTTTCCTATTTTATCCCAACACTTATAGGAACGCAAATGTATCAGCCAATTCCAAGTAATTTAGGCCAATTTTGTGTAAGAATCACTTGTATTTTAATGAGTAATTAGATATTTGGTGTAGTGAAGATTACTCTTTGCAACATTGCAAGGAACAAATATAGCCTATATATATATATGCAGCATATCTCTTTTTACTTCGTGTTGTCTTTGTCTGTTCAATGGTTTTTTACACCTCCAATCAATCCCATGATTGATAGTAATGAGAATATAACAGTAGGCTTCACATTCTGATTGTAGCATTCTAGTTTGATAAAAACCTGATGACATTGCTGGAGCAGGTAAAAAATCAAGTAGAACTTGATTTTAACCTGTTGCATTGTCCATGGGTAGAAATCATGCAATGAACGAACAAAATATGCATATTACATTTGACCCTGCTTGTAATAAAAAATACCATGTAGTTTGGAATGCAATGCAAATGTTGGTCTAAAAACTTTAAATCAAGCTCTTATCATCACGGTCCCACAATGTCTTTTGCCAGGGATACAAAAATTTGTGAATCGCGAAGGTACTTGTTACATATTTAGGTTTCCTTAAGGAGTTTATACCATGAAACTTTGGGTGAATCTAATGCTAGTACATTATATGTTAACATATCGAATCGGATAGTGAAAATGGTGTATTGTAATTTCGGGTACCTGCAGTCACAATATCGCTAAAATAAAATGACCATTTCAATCATCATATGTCATATTCAAGTTGTGATTCATTCTCCCTGACTAACCAAAGATAAAATGACTGGTGAATTCTAGTAAGTAAGTATTTTAAAGAAGCAATGAGCAACCTGCGTACTATGTGATGAACGCGCTTCAATTCTTATTTTGAGCTCTTTATTGCCGGTCTTATTTGAATATTTAGTGCTCTCTGTTGAAGAGAAACCAATTGCGATGCAGAACGCCAATAACCCCAAAACTGACTTTGATCAGGTAGTCAATCATTTTATCTTGAACACATTCGAATTGTAATGGATCGCGATATACATCTCTTGAATCTTAATTCGATTGTCACAATGAAAATTTAGGCATTCATCGCGAATGAGAGGAAGTATGTGGAGGGCTTAAAGATCCTTCTGCAGTGCTTCATTCGACCTATATTTAAATGGGCTGATGAGCTTGAAACTCAAATGGAGGTAAACGCTGAAATTAATGGACATCGTTTTACTCCTGCTCCAGATATAGCTCCAATTGATGTTGAGGTGATTGCTAGCAATTTGGAAGCTATTTTTACGTACCATACAAAATTACTCTGGGCACTTGAGCACAAATGTGTCAGCTCTGCATCTGTCATGGATGAGCTAGAATCAAAGGTTTGAGGATAAATTCTAACTGGATTAATCTGTTTGATTTGTCTTCTAATTTTGATTCATATTTCTTTTATAGATACCAGGTTCACTTGATCTTCACTCTGTTTACATTTATAATCTCGATGCTGCTCGAGAGAAGTTGGCAGTGATAGACAGCCGCCAGGCTGTTGCCACTTTTTTGAGAGCATGCCAATTGCAAGCCTCTAGCATGACCGAATCTATTGAATATGCCCGCTTATATGACCTTTTGCTCCTTCCGACTCTATGTGTTATGCGTTTTTCTTTTCTTCCTAAAGCTTATAAGCTTCCTCCATCCCTTCCTCGTGTACTTCATGCTGCACATAGAATACACCGAGAACTACACAAGTGGGCACGTTCTGATCGATTTTCCGGTCTTCAGTATAGAGTTTCAGTGCAACTTTCAAAATTTGTTGAGTCTCAGCCCCTTGTAAAACAAGGTACACTCATGATACTTCTCAAAACTGGCCCTATATCATGTGAATTTCTACTTTTCAAGGATGCAATATTGTTTGGTTATGAAACGAAATCATCAAAACGAAACAGTGTTTACCATGTGATCAACCAAAGCATCGATCTGCATAGATGCTATCTTGTTGATGATACAGACAAGTTGTCAAAATATTCGTGTTCGTTCATGATTCTGTCCCCAAACATATCTTTCTACATTACTGCTAGCGATCCTATCGAAAAAACAACATGGGTTGCTGCCATCAGTGGAGTTATTGAAAACTTGGATCTTTCTGATAACTATAGCTACTTTGAGCATTTTCTCAAGGACAACACTGCTGCACTAAACAATGATTCCTTAAGTAATGAAGAGTGCTCAGAAGATCCGAAAATATGCACTGTTTGGATGCCTGATGAGAACATAGAAGTTATCCAAAAGCATTATGTTATGCCCGGAACACCTCCTTTTTACTCTGACATAAGTGCACCAGTTCAATTGGAGAGTATTTTAAAAGATCCAAGACAGCTGGCTTGTTTTCGTCGCCACGTAGAAGAAAGCCACTGCAGTGAGAATTTAGTATTTTGGGAAATGGCTACTGAATTCAAAAATAAGAGATATATTGGAAAACGACAGGCTATGATAGATGCAGCGCGAGCTATTGTGGATAGGTTTGTTCGAGTAGGATCGCCTGATCAGGTAAAATTAAATTTATGGCACATTTTCAATGTGTAATATCTTTTGCCTGAACCGATTCCTTTAGTTTTAGTGAAATATTCTTATAGTTGATTTTTTGTTTTCATTATTATACAAGTATGAATTGTTATCATTTTTCTATTAAACTTGCGGCGTTGCTTTCAACTTGAATTAACTATGCGATAACAAAAAATCTCATGATTGAGTTCTTTTTGCATCTGAATATTAGATTTCTTCCTAAAAGTAGCATAATATTATTTAGAATTTAATTGACATCAAAATGCTGGGAGATAACTTGAATTTTATACAATTTCATAATAGCTTCAATTCGGCTTCTGCAGCATGAACTTTTGAACATTAATTTCTAGAAGCTTTGCACCTCATCACCAGACATATTATCTCCCGGCAGTTCATATATTCTTCACAGTATACATGTCAATATTCTCTTTTTCGCTAAATTTTTTACTTCATCGAAAGTTAAAATTTACCCTATAGGCAATGACCCATTCTCAATTAGTACTTCCCCTCATGGTAGCAATCATTCTCATCGAAAACTCCTAGCAATTTCTAAAGGTACAACTGGTTATTCCTATAAATTATTTTCATTATTTATCGTAATTAGTGTGTACAATTCGAAACGGATGATTGTGTGAATCAACGCGTAAAGAAAAGGATCACAGAGAGCACACATTGACATACTCTCCAAATGATTATACTCATATCTTACGATGATCCGCTTAATTCTCATTCATATGTATAGTTCAGAGGGGTTATCCGTTCAAATTTCGCACACTTTTTACGGTAAATTATGTGTAAACACGGTATACCATTACCCAAATGTGAATTATTTTGAAGGGAAATGCTGAAATTTAAGTTTGTCATAAGTTTTATTTTGAAATGATGATTTTTCTCAGAAATGATTTGTAGCAATGACATTGGTTTTTAGATTTTCATTTATTTTCAGGTAAACATCAGTGCCTTGATGCGAAGTCAAGTGCTTCAAGAAGTAGACAGCGGAAATATTACAATTGACTGCTTTGAAGACTGTCTGCGTGAGGTAATCCACATGTTAGGCACTGATCCTTTCATGCATTTTCTCGCGAGCCCTTTCTTCACAGAAGCTCTTCAGTACAGATTAGAAGAGCCTGATCCAAAACTTCGAAAGAGTGGTACTATTAAATTTGAAGATTTGGTAATTGCTGATAAACAAGCTCTCCAGACGATTTCATCCATTCGTAAATTAAGTAGTGAAGAGCCATCGAATTTTCAAAAACCCGGACATTCATCTCATTATTTTCCATCGGAACCTGATGTTAATAATGATACTCAACTGAGTTCTGTTACCAAGCATAAGTCGAATAAAACCTTCAGGTCAATGGAAATGGCTTTGAAAACTGCTGCGCAGACACATGCGTGGCACCCCAAAAATTGTGTGGATTCTGCTGATTGGCTTAGAAAGACTAGTGCAACTGCTGAAATGTTTCCAATCAGCATTGTGATTTGCAATACAATCAGCGCGGGTTTACCAATGATATTTGCAAATGATGCCTTCTGTACAATGACTGGATATTCAAAAGAAGAAGTAGTTGGACTGAACTGTCGGTTTTTGCAGGGACCCGATACAGAGCCGGCCGCAACTAGTTTGATTCATGCAAGACTTTCCAAGTGCGAAGATGTTTGTGTAAAAATAACAAATTATCGTAAGAATGGGAAAAAATTTCAGAACCTCCTCTGTCTGAAACCAGTTTTCGATGCCATTCACGTTTGCAGATATATTATAGGAGTGCAGTTCGAAGTCATTCCAAATCGATATTTGAAAGGTAGGTTGAATCAGTTGGGCCGTCTGATTCAAATGATACCCATAAAAATGTCATTGGCCACTTCAATTATTCCTAAACCTCAGACTCATACTGATATCATGACGAACGGGCAGTTATTTCATTTTAGCACAACCCCAAAATTAGGACATCTCCGCACAAGGAGCGATGAATACTGCGTTTTGGATCATGCAATTCAAGAGGCAATACGTACAAGAGTGTGGGATTTCAAGATGGGCCCTAATTTAGATGCGAATCAGTGGCTGGAACGATTTTCGAAAACTATGAATCAGTTTCCAGTGAGCTTAGTTGTTTCCGATATGACTCGTCCTGGAGTGCCGGTTATTCGTGTAAATCAAGCTTTCACAAAGTTGACTGGATATTCAGCAGAAGAAATATTTGGGCGAAACTGTAAATTTCTACAGGGAAAAGAATCTGAACCTGAGGCAATTGCCCACATTCGGGATAAAATTAATAAAGGCGAAGACTGCGTTACAAAAATAACTAACTACTGCAAAGATGGGCATAAATTTGAAAACTTGATCTGCTTGAAACCAGTTTATGATGCTCATGGAGTATACCACTATACGATTGGAATTTTATTCGAAATACGTTCTAGAATGCACCTTAAAAAGTACCTCCGGCAAATTGAAAAACTATCAAGTCTTTTGCCTACAAAGGTGATTTCAACTGTTCAAAAACGTATGATGCAGCAAGATGAATCAGACTGGAAGTTCGATTTACTGCTTACTGCAATTGGCAATGCTGGTGACCCCCCTGTAGAAATCCAGGGAGATAGTCAAACAAAGAGTATTCCATGGAGCATAAGCTCTTTATACCGCAAAAATGCAAAGATTAACGAGGGAATAAGTTCCCCAAGAGTATTTAATTTCGATGATGAATTGAATCGATTGAAAAAAATTTGGGGTAATCCGAATATTTTGAATCCAGAAAGTTGGCTGAATATGTTTTCCTTAAGCATCAAACATTTTCCCTTGAGTTTGTCCGTTAGTACTATGAAAGAGCAAGGATTGCCCATGGTTTTCGTAAATGAATCATTCTGTGAAATGATGGGTTATTCGGTGGCTGAAGCAGTCGGGTTGAATTGTCGGTTTCTTCAGGGACCAGAAACCGAACCTGAGGCAATAGCATTACTCCGATTGAAACTTGGGGAGGCCAAAGACTGCCATGTCAAAATAACAAACTATCGCAAAAATGGTGAAAAATTTCAAAATTTACTTTCTATTCGAATTATACGTGATGCGGATGGTGTAAATTGCTTTGCGGTTGGTTTGCAATTTGAACTCATTGCTGATAGAACATTAGAAACACGACTTGAGCAACTGAATAAATTTTTCAAACTTCTGCCTAAAACAGTGTGTAAAGTTGTGACAGCGGCAAAGCGAAAGAACCATCTGTATAATCTTGCCCTGGGCCGTTTATCAGAAATTGATCCAGAAGTAACCGACAAGTCGCTGGACTCACAAAACTTACCTTTGGGAAATAGACCACGTCATGTCTCTTCTGTTAACTCATACGATTTGGCTGCAAAATGGTTAGAGAAAACCATAGAAGAAACAGCTGATATCTCCCTTGGCGTAATGATTATTGGAATCGTGGAGTTCTGTACAATTCTTTATGTGAATCGTACATTTTGTCGCATGACTGGGTACACATTAGAGGAAAGTAAAGGAAAAAGTTGCCATTTTTTGCAGGGTCCTGAAACTGACCGCGAGTCAGTTGCCTACGTAAATCAATGCTTGTCAAAGGGGAAGTTGTGCCATGTGAAGCTACAAAACTACAAAAAAAATGGAGAAATTTTTGAAAATTTAGTTACGATCTTGCCGGTTTCTGATGGAAATCAGAGTTTCCCTTATGCAATTTCCGTTATGTTTGAAGTCCGAGTGGATAGAGAGTTGGAGGGTCGAATTGAGTGGCTTGATGATTTCTTGCAAGTTTTGCCTAAGAATATGTCCTCAATGGAAAGGATTAACACTAATGTCGACTTAATGCTTGTGGCAGTGGGCGCATATCAGGATAGTGAGGTGAATGTTGCCCAAAACTCGATTTACTTTAGCTATATATATATATTGTGCTTATAAACTTTAAACTTGGAATTCCAGCTAGTCAGGAAAATTGATTTTTCTATTCATCGCAAGATACTGCATTGCCTCTACAAGATATGATACATTACCTCTATCTTGTAATTTTTTAAATAATGTTCATACTAGCAACCACATTTTGATGATTTTATAATAGCTGTTATACTCAATATGGCACATTTTTAGAGTTGTTATAACGAAATACTGAAAAGGTTATTTGGAGCAAAACTTTTTTCATTTGCGTTTTACTTTGAATGATTTTATATATTTAGTATTGTGCATCGTTCTATGGGATTGAATAAAAGAAAGATATCGAGACTATACAAATGAAGATACATTTATTGGTGATTTATACCAGAATCCCAGTATGAGCTAGAAAAATTCATTCACAACTATTATAACGCACACAACTAAACTTATGAAAGCCAGTATTTACTCTAAAATGAAAAATTTCATGGTCATTAAGATATTTGTTGTTTATTTTTTAACTTTTGTTATGAAGATTCAATCATAAGTTCTATATGAAATATCATTAATTACTGGTCAATAATTGATTCTTAAATTCTGAATATGAAAAAATATATATTTACAATAAATCCAAGAACGTAAGAATAGTTTTGCCTTTTACAAATTTTTCAATCGTGATTGCTACGTTCCTCGTTTCCAACAAAATCTGGAAAATAACTTAAGATAAAAAGGACCAGAAGTATGCAACTCGTCGATTATTATTAACCCCATAGAAAAGATTGAATTTATTTTCTGCTTTCCTTTCAAATTATGTCATTTTCTTTCACATATCAGATCATGCCTTTAGATGATGAAGAGCCAATTTCTCCTTCTCAAGGTTTAAGTGGCTTGAAAGGTTTTCAAGGGGACCGAACTGGCTGCGAAGCTGATGTCTGGCTAGCTAGATTTACTACAATGGCTGAGCACTTTCCAGCGTGTATTGTGGTTAGTGACATGACCTTACTGGACATACCTATGGTATTTGTCAATCAAGAATTTTGTCGAGTAACTGGCTATTCAAAAGAGGAGGTGGTCGGCCGAAACTGTCGGTTTTTACAGGGCCCAGAGAGCGAACCTGATGTGATTGATACTATTCGTGAGAAGCTTTCTAAGGCTCAGGACTGTTATGTAAAGCTAACAAATTATAGAAAGAATGGAGAGAAGTTTCAGAACTTGCTTTCCATGAAACCTGTTTTTGATGTAGCTGGAATATACAGGTGCATTACTAGAAAAATCTCATTATTATTCAACATTTCCAAGCTAATATCGCCCATCTGGTTCTGACTTAACGAGGATGATTTTTCCTGCTGCTTTTAATTTTAAATTCATGAGCTTCTAATGTGTTTTAAATGAACGTTTTTTCCAAGAGTTTTGCCTTATCTATGTATTTAGTACATGATGTAGTACATAAACTTTGTCATTCAAACGTCCTAGAGGAGGAGGGGTATTTGCTGGTTCAAATTGTTTTTTATGCATAGCAAGAATTATCTTAAAGCCTACCATGCTTAGTTTCACATATTCATTGCTGAATCATATGTTTTGTAGAAGAGAAAAAGTATGAGATTTGATTAATTGAACTTAATATGTTATTATTATGCATGATGAAGGAAGTATTATGTGAATTTTAATTTTTGCATTTTTCTGGGTTCATATAAAGGTTGCATTAGAAAGTATTCTAATGTGGCAATTTAATTTAATTTTATCCTGTTTGGAAAATTAAGGTTGGCATAAATTTGTATGGACATTGTATTATATCACAAAATTTCCAGTCTCTTTTGGCTTGCTTTAGGTGTATACGACAACAATCCAAAAATTGAATGGTAAAGCTTACTTACCACACACATGTAAACGTAGTTTTAATTGATACTTTATATGCTACCCCATTCTTCTCTGAAGTAAGTTACAGGAGAAACTGAAGATTATGATGATCTAGTCCAAAATTATACAAGTCGAGTGAATTATTGCATGGGCAGAAAAAATATGCGTGGTATGTTTCTCAATTTCAATATTTATGTGTATATTTTTTATGCGCAGATACGTCATAGGGGTGCAGTTTGAAATTATTCCTGACCAGACACTGAGAACTCGGCTTACGGGGCTTGAAAGATTGTTGAAACTATTGCCCCACCAGCTTCGAAAAGGGCCCGAAGTTAAAATGAATGAATATTTAACTAAAAGGCTAATGGGACAAGCTGATAATGTTTTACAGTCCATTGGACCATTACCAGCCAAGGATTTGGACTGAGCAGCTAAAGTTTACCCTTTCCCCTAATTTGCATACAAACATTAACAATCAGTAAATAGAAACTGGTTTTATAAATTGTTCTTTTTTCATTGGAAGTAGTCGCTGCAATTGGGGGAAAGGGTACATAATTTCCAGATGCTGTGTGCAATAGAATATGTACAATTTGCAGCTGTTTTCGGTGATGTAAACATTGGTAATTTTGTACTTTCATTGTTGAAATATTTAAATATATTTTTTAGCACTGTTATGATTTTTTAATTGCTTAATGTTAATCAAATATTGGTAGTAAAAATAATTTGTTAATATTCATGAATACACCAGATGAGATACAAAATATTTGCAATATGCTCATATATATTATAAGGCAAACTAGTCGAGAGAACTTACATATTTTGTACGCATCTATAATAATTTATTGTATTTATACTACGCCACAATCCATATACACAACTTAAGTTCAGAAACTTTCTTTTGGAAAACCACACTGATTCATACAAGTATACTGTTATGCATACATGTACGTTAAATCATTTATGGTGTAATGGCATTTTTGTTGGATCTTTAGAGTACTCTATGAAAAAACGATATTGGCTTCTCCTTAGTCGCAAGCAATTTTGGAGTCAAAACTGCTTAAAGTAATTGCGAATGCCTACAGGGAAATGTATAAAGATAACAAAAGTTACGCTTTGTCAACATATTCCGATTGGAATTAGAACAGAAAAGATAAAAGAATTCTAATTTGTTTAGCTGCAAAATTTCTAGCCATGTACACTTTTAAATTTGTTACAACGTTTCTGCACTCAAAAAATTTTTTTACAGCAAAAAAAAATAATTTTGAAATTGTTCGTTTTAAATAGTTCACTAGAACAGTTATTTTTAATGGGGCGGGGATTGAAGTATATCAAATGAATATTACAATTTTTAATATACCTGAAAAGGGCTTATAGGCCATTGGAAATCCATAGTAAATTCATCTTTCGCAACTCTTCCAAACTGCACTATTACTGTTTCATGGTCATCAGGTGTTACCAATTGAAAATTCTTAACGGATGCCATGGTAACACGCCCATTAAAATTTAATACAAATGCTGATACCTGCATAGATAATGCATGTAAAAATCAACTCAAAACAAACATGTACAGCTCGGCGCACATCCATCAATTTTAATCAAGTCGAACTATTGTAGCTTTTTGTAGTATTTTTCCAAAAGGTTTTTCTAAATTTAAAAATTTTCCTAATATAATTGGGATGCTGACATCTCAATTGGCACAAATCTTGTTTGGAGAACTGTAAACACAGCCCCAATGAATTCTTTTAGTAACAGTTTGATTCTAAATTTATTACCCTCAATGAACAAGTGTTAAGGAATCATATCTCTAATTTCATTCTACTTCTCAGTATAAAATCAGTTATCAAAAAGTATTTGTTATTGAATTTCCTTGGAAAGATTTAATTGATTTTTATTTCATTCTGACTCAAAATAAAGAAGATACAAATCAATTTCATTCCTTCAATATAGTTAGAAATGCAGTAAAACTATTAGTACTATTATATAAAATACACAATCCTTGTACAGTCAAATCATTAGTTAATACACCTTGAATTGTCATATCTGATATATGATTTTGCAGGCATTCTTTGCAGATGGTATTCCATAAATTGATTATACACTGAAGGTGATATTATATTATTTTATAGTTTACCACACCACCAACCTCCATTTACTGTTATATATGGATATATCTAATCCAAAGTATTCAAATAACAGATAATTTTTGTTGCTGCAGAGGGTACCAATTACTGGAATATCAACCGTAAATATACATCCCTATATAGTTTAGACTTTTTGGAGTAATTTTTTATTATTATATACAGAGGATTTTAATCGATTTTCCTCAATTTACAATATATATGGTAGTTTTCTGTCAAGATTTACTACCAAATGCATAATAAAAGTTTACAGTTATCCACGTTTGAAAAACTGAAAGCCAGCCATGAAAAATGTTTAATTACCTGAGAGTTCCATCTTGGAGGTTTATTAGTAAGGTACAATAAAGAATCGCTATTGTGATTTTTGAGTCTAGTCATCATGTCCTCATCCTGAAACCATTTGAATAAAATATTCAGTAAACACGTGTAAAGGAAAATCCAATCTATATTAAATTGCTCATACTTATTATTATTGACTTAAAACGTGAATTCATATATGAAGGGATAGTATAATATGCATACATATTTACTTTGACATATATAAATAGAAATATCATACACACAAACACACAGATACTTTAAAAAAGTATCTGCTAATAAACTTTGAAAAAATAGGTACACAAAATGTACGTTTATACATACATATTACCTTGGAATCAGCAAACGTTCTTGTAAGCATTCTTGGAGTTCCATTTTCGTTGATCTTGGGTATAGCTACTTGCATCTTCCTGGGTCCACGAGCTCCAATCACATTACTAGCATACAGAACAACACCTAATTCGTTTCTGAGTCTTACACCACCGGAGTATTGCCCCGTATTCTGAGGGTTCATACCGTTGTCGAATATCTACCCATTTACATACAAATCAAATAATTGGTAACGCGTTCATGCAAATTCTATGTAGTAATATTTCCTAAAGCATAAACCTTATATACAATGAAATTTTTTTTAAAATTACTTATACTTGATAGAAATATTAAATCAAACATACTCTACAGTATTTGCTTTTTGATTTCATCGTAAATCTTGCTTAACAAGAGTTAGTGTGCTAGAAAATATAAACACTTATCTGTCCTTATGCACCTCTTTAAAATGTAAACTTTCCAAATTTCATTTCTTTTAAATGCGCCATTGTTTGAATACTATACGTTGATATGTTTCATAGGTAAGAGGAGGTATTCAGTTGTAATTCACTCTAAATATAAACTTTGTGCACTAAAAGTGGTTAAAGGGTACAGCATAAATTTCTTTCAAGAAGTAATTTAAGGCAAAACTGTCACCCAAGTCAAACTAGAACGGACAGTAATAATTAAGGAAAATTATTCAATGGCAAGGGGGAATCATATAAAGGAGTTTTGCATATAGATATAGAGTCTCTAAAAAAGAGGTTCTTACAGCAAATGAACCTGTCTAATAAATCCAGAAAAAATTCAAATGTACAGAATATGTATTTGTAAAGACTAACTCTAAATTATTTAATTATTGCTAATGAGACTTAAATAAACAGAATTAATGAAATTTGAGTTCTTGATAATTCATTGATATTAAAGGGTTTAGCTTACTTGAAACTCAGTACCCATGAAGTTTGCTCGGACCTTTCCAACATAATTTATGCTGGTTTTTTCCATATCGCCTGCTTTCATGGAAACCAAATAATTGCTTGTTTTGTTGTTAGGTCGCTTCTTTGAGCACATTAGAAATTTATCCTCCTCAACCAAATATAGGAAATATTCAGGATGCAGTTTGTTTTTCCCATTTTTACTCCGCCTATATTTAATTAAATGTGTCTAAAATTATTTCCACAAATTTTTACTTTGATAATGTCTTTCGAATTTCTATCCTGGATTACATAGTATTATCACGATTATACTAGACTAGGTACATACAACAATTCATGTTTGCAAAATGCATTCATAGCCACCAATTTCAGTTATCATTCGTTACTTATTTTGAATAATACTTTTATATGCAATTACCTAATATAACACTGGACAAAACCAGCCTCTCGAGGGCACGGCTTAGTCAAGAAGTTCATCATATTACTCACATCCAACACATATCTCTGAGGTGGTTCTAGATTTTGATGTTCGTGTGCCTGTATGTTTTCTTGCGATTCAATTTGTTCGGGCAATGCATGAACTGCAGATACGCTGTTTTTTACTTCTGATACCATTCTTCGATGATCGTGTATTGGGCCGTACTTTTCTTGGCTGCCACTTGAAAATTCTTGCGTCCTGAATACATAAATATGAACCATTCAATATGACTAGGAATTTGGAGCATATTTTAAAACACAGCAACAGTTCCATTGAGAAACACAATGGATTTTTGGAATTTATTCCAAACTAAAAGTACTTCAAAGATTTTCAATAAAGCATGTTTCAACATTTTTAACTTCTTATGGTTCATTTGAACTTTACCAGAACTCAGTCTCAATTTTTTTGAAAAAGTGCCAATAAATCATTGAAAAAGTAACTTTGCAGAAAAATAACAAAAAAACCATGGTATTAACAGCTATTTTTTGTATTAATTCAAGATTATTTCATAAAAAGTATAGTTTTAGTGATAATGTCTGTGCTATCAAGATATGACATTTTACAAGCTGTATTCAAAAGCATGTGTGACTTCAAATACTCTATAAACAATAGCAAACCTTCACAAATCCATACAAAGTAATGGATCACACATGCATCAATAAATCCTGTCGTGAAGCAAGGGTACATATTTGTATTGCTACCAGTAAGCAGCTTTGTTTACATACATATTTGTAGATGGTTTCATTGAAAATTTTAAATTTATAAATAGAATGTAAAAAATTATTGAGGTAACATACATTAATACCTAAATGAAGTAAACATAAAACATTTATACAACTAATCATCCTTTAGTAAAAAATAAGAAAATCATTTAAAGATTTTTGAAAGTTGGTATGAAATCTCAAGCATAATTTTTTAATGAATGAAATCTAAATTTCCAAATTACTGCATACGTGCAACTACAAGAAAAACGATGAAATTCACAAAAATCTATAGTAAATCCATGGAAAACTTGATGGCATAACTATAGACTATTATGGAAATCATGGGCTTGCTATGTGGATAAACTTAATCCCAGTGTAAAAATTTTAAACAAAACAATTAAAAAATGCATACGTATATACAAATTTATTTGAATCCTTAAAGCGTAGAAAATAAATATAAATATCATTATAGACATATAGTTATTTTCCAAAACTAATTGTACATACATAAAAGAACTAAGTTTTGATCCTATATAGTTTGATTTTTCTTGAACAAATCTGCTTGAAAATTGTTTATCACAAAAAATATTAAAAAAAAGCGTAAAAAAGTCTACTGATTGAATCAGTCAACTGTATGCGTATAAATATTTTGGACGTACACTTTTTTGTAATTTTTAAATTTTCTTCTTTCACTAAGTTGGGTCAAGTGTAGGGTGTTTGTGTCCCCTAAAAATCCCCCCCAATTGGAAGAACAATATATCATGACTAAATTAATTTTAAGTCGTAAATTTAGCTAATTTTATATGAATGTACGTAAAAACTATCATTTGATTGCAGCTGCTACAGCAGTCAGAAAAAAGCCCAAAAAGAAAATGCTGTCAAAGTGCATTTCAACCACAAAATTGTTAGAATAATTACTTTTAACTTATTTGCTTTTTTTCATCGATCACATTTGTACATAGTGTAGGCAGTTATTAATGAAATGTAATTAACATACCTTGAACTTAGACATAAATTTGGAATATCTCGTAGTTCATCCAAATCTTGTTCATCACTTGAATCAGGCACACTGCCTAATATAGCGTGATCCTGATTTGCACTCATAGTAGGAATATCGCCTATACCTTCCCATATGTACTCGGAGTTGCTATTTATTTCTTGGCTTTCAGGGCTTTCACTTTTAATAATTTTATCTTTTTTATTCTTTTTTGGCTTTACTTGGGTTGAATCTTCTTTGATGTAATTCTTATCCAAACTTTCACCTTGTATTCGTGGTTCATGTTTTGACATGTGGAGTTCATTTGGGCCACTAAATTCCCTAAAAATATACAAATTCAAGAAAAAAATTTTAAATGCACCTAATAAATTTACATTTCGAATTGAGATCATAACAAAAAAAGCATAGAGTTAAGCAAATTTTTTATATTTCAGCAACATAAATATATATATATATATGATAAGGTTACATGCTAAAGTGATAAAAAAACTACTGAAAGCTTAATGCATAATACTTTATTTTGAAGCAAAATATAGCGATAGTCAACAATTCATAGGTATAAGTAAGATCTAGTTATTAAATTGAGCTTTTTTATAGTAATGTAGTTCAAATGAAAAAACTTTCACATAATATACATATTTTGTCAAAAAATAGGTGAGCCACACAAAATTATTCTTCTTACAGTATCTAGGTTATTTTTTAGTGCTTCAATGTTAGTAATGCTAAAGGTGATGTAAGCGCATCAGGTCAAAATTAGCTTTGGTGTAAAACCTCATCTTGTCAGGAATTCAGTAATATTGATGTTTTTTAAAGTTTAACGGTATTAATTTAGGACTTGAACAAGTTTCTATAAGGTTATAGCTAGTGGTCCTGATTTGGGTCATTGTATCCCACAGAAATCAAAAGAATTAATTATTTAACAGTTGTATGTTGATCTGTAAAACAATTAAAATGCGTGCAGCTAAACTAGTATATACAACTGCAAGATAAACTCAAGTGCACAACTATATTGCATAGTAGTTAGTGTTGGCTAATCTAAAGTTTTTACTATACTTCTAAAAACGGCATACTCGCAATTTGAACTAATATTTGCTACAAATTTTCATCCTCTTTTTTATTGATACTGCAAGTCGTATTACTCAGTACTTTGTGGCCTTTTACAATTGGTGATATTACAAAACCATACTGGTACTTCGATTTAGATTGAAATTATGGCTTGATAATTTTGATAAAGATTAAATTTCAGTTCAGCTCAACTTTTGTATAGTTCTGATCTTAAAGTTCTTAACATACTGGTTTGCAGTGATGTGTGCCACTACCTGCTAATAAGATATGCAACAGGCTGTTGCATCATTAAACCTAGAAACTATAATTGTTTTGATTACTGACAAAATAGCTACAAGAAATATGTTTGCTCAATGAGTTTACTTGAAGTACCTTGCTAGATCTTTATTTGAAGCTTGTGAGCGCCTATGGCGAGATTCATCAAATGACAGTTCTCTTGATTTCCGATGGTATGCATTATCAACTTTCTGACTACTACTGTTTAACCTTGATAGTCTACTGGCCTTCACATCTTGCTTTGAATGATTAGATACCTGCTCTGGTAATTGTAAACTATTCCTTTGCAATTCTCTTTCTTCTCGTATTGACAAATTTTTTGGTGCTGAGAACTAAAAAGAGTAGTGCAATAAAAAAACACAGTGAAAAAAATATATCAAGTAACAACTTTTTGAATATTTACAAAATTAATAAATAAAAAAAGTCTCTTAAACAGTGAGTTTGAGCATAATATTGTTTGGCAAGTTTCTCATTTCTTGCAAGATTTTTTAGTTCCTGGTCAAAAAAATATTAAAGTTACAGCAATTTTTGTCAAATTTTTATACCAAATTGACCATGTCTAAATTTTTAACTTATACAATATTTATTGGTTATAGTATATTTTGATATGAATTTCTTTACATACTTGTTTCACAGAAGGTGGACCTGATAACAGGCTGCTCTCTGCTCTTTCCCGAGTCGACCCAATTAGGGGAGTAGATTGTCTAGATAGGGGCGCTCTGTGTTTATTTCGGTCCACAAACTCTCCAGTGGTAGAGTTGTTGTTCAACCGAATAGCTCCAGCAGATAATGCTTGCTGCCTTCTCTTTAACTGTGTAGAAATGTGATGATTAAAGCAAAAATACTCTAATATTACTGCATGCATTAGCGTATGTATGTATGTGTGAATGGTACCTCTTTTTCTCTTTGCTGGCTGAGAATTTCCATTCTAGTCATACTATTCGTTCTAAACTCTTCATTAGATGATATCACTTTTTGAGGCACAGTTCCTCTACGATTTTCATCTTTTCTAGCATCACTTCTGTTGTCCGAGCTAGTATGCTGAAAACTCACATTCCTGTGATGTCCAGTAACTAGAGAAACATCATCATTTGTTCCTACATAGAAATAATCAGGTTCCTTTCAAATATGAATCTGCAGGCTTGTCCCAAACAGAACATGAAAAGTGTATATTTTACCTAGGAAAATTTACTGCTCAATATATAATTTACAGTATTACGTAAAACAGAATTGGATATAGAAAATTATCCGATATTTATCATATGCATTATGTAAATGAAAGACACAATGACACTATCTCACTTAGAAAATATAAAGGTAATGGAGTTATGTGTTAGTTTACCGGTTTGATTATTTTTCTGGATATCATTTTTCTCACCCGCAAAGCGATGGGGTGCAAACTGTTGATTCTCTGATTCCAAAGTACTGTTGCGCCTTTTTTGCAAAGATTTTTCATTCGAGCTATGATATCCCCCAGATTCTGGATTGCTTGATTGTGCTAATTTAATCTGTGCCTTTTTAGTGTTAAATCTCGCCAACTCCAAGGGTTGTGGCAATACCGCTTGAGAACTTAACGAATCTTTTTTGCGTTCGGATGGAAAGTCATTAGACCGATTTGACTTTCTATCAATGACAAGATCACTCTTATTGATGCCAACTCTTTGCTCAAAATCAATAAAATCGGGCTGTTCAACGGATATCTTACTTTTAGTTTGTTTATGTTCTTTCCGATCGATTGCAGAGGTTGACGAAGCTAGCTGTTTGGATTCCGTTTCAGGCTTACTTCCATGATAATCAAGTTTTAATCGGTTTGATATCTGGCTATCGCTATCGAGGTTGTTCAACGCTTTTCCATCGATGTTGTTCACTTCTCGAGTTCGATCATCGGATCGTGATTGTCGACCAGAACTAAGAGGAGGCCTGACATGTAGGAAACAAAGTATAAATTAAAACAGCTTTCACTTTCTTTCAACTTAAACTAAATTAGTGAGCGTTACCTTCCAATGCCGCTCATACGTGAAAACGCGCCTAAGTCACCATTGTCGTTTAATAGAGCTCGTGGGATGACGGATACATCCTCCGAATCAATATCGAACTTATCAATATTGTTTTCGATATCTCTCAAATCGAAAGCCCGTTCGTCCATAAACATTCGACAAATATACGATTGATATATCAGTTGGGAGGTTGCTGTTTAGGTGAATGTGCGGAGAAACCGAGGTGCTGACGTAGACGAAAGAAGTCCTATCGAAGATTAATGAAATCAAGATAGCCTAGCATAATATCGATGGAAAAAATTTTCTTATGCACATGTATTATCTCGTATCAAACTCGCAAAATAGGCACAGTTAAAACTCTCGGTTTTCCTAGACGTTACGAACATGTTGAAGTGTTGTAATTATAGAAAAATTTGCTTTAGAAGAGATTCGAACTCAAGAATGATAGGCTTCATGAAAATTGTTTTTTCCTGATTCGAATTTTTCTAGATGCTCTGCATGTCATAAGCTATATCATACTATCAAGACACTTTACTTAAAATGGACTTGACAAAGTTTTTGACTTGCTTCGAAATAACTCTAGACATTAGCCGCTTGTGGCCAATTAAGGCTACTTAATTATTAAACATAAAATTTGATTATTTTTCAACTCTGCTTACATTCAAATCTTTCACTGATAGTATTTAAGGTTAATTGTAAAAATGAAATTCATTTAGTTTACAAAAGCCTAATAGAATAAATACATGAACTTGATCTAGCCCAGACAAGTAATGAAAAAACAAATCAAGTGACTTTGTATCTTTAATTGCGGGTGTACGCAAGTAGAACATTAAGCTGCCTGCTTCTGACATATTTTAATGATATTCACATTAGAGCACTGTAATCCTCTAAACAGAAACAATGTCATGTTAGCTTCTATTTGGATGCAATAACTGCAGTGCAAAACAAGATAATTGCTTAAAGCTTTACAGTATTGGAGAGTAACTCTTCTTTGAAATAGTTTTACACCCAATATGCAGAACTTGTACATAATGAATATCCTAACAAGACAGCCTACTATTAAGAGTTTTATACTGTATTGTTGTTAGGAATTAACCGGTTAACAGTTAATCCTATAACTATGTTAGCTGCATCATTGTTTCTGTTCTCAGTTTAAGAATTCTGACTACTGACATCATGTTCTCACTTTAGACAATGGAATAGTGCCACAGCACATTACTACTGGTCCATCGTATGATTGAATAATTGTCTGTCTTGTATTGCTACAGTTCAATTCTAGCAACGCAGTAATATATACTGTATGATTTATGTTTAAATGTCTGTTTGTATTACAATGGTTAGGACCTTAAAGAGTCAGCATGTATTTAGGCATCAAGCGTCAATAGTGCTAACAGATAACTTTGATGACTTGCCATTTGCTAGCTACATGTTCTGACTTTGTGTTCTTTTAATCAGTGATAACACAAGTGGCTATTTTGCAATATATAAATATGTGTATTAATATCTTGTCTCTCATTCTATTTTAAACTCTGTTTTCATCTTTTCTCCATGAAACTTTAACATGCATGCAAAGCTAATACACACATATCACTGAATTTTTTGAGGTATTTGCACATTTTTGAAATCTTCTTGTTAGTCCCAACAAATAACTCAACAGATTCGGTTTCAAGATCTAACTATAGACAAGAAAGTTAAGACTAGACAAGACAGAGTAGGACAGGAACTACAATATATGATATATTTATGACTGATTTACAGAACTGCTAAGGCTACTAGCGTAATCAGAAGTAAATCTTTAAATTAAGTTTACAGTTCAAGCTCAACTATGACTTGCCATGTATTACTGTTGAAGTTGAATGATGACTTGTCACATCTAAAGTAAGTTTATTTAGCTAATTTTAGTCTCTATTAGATGCAGCTATTCTAACACTTCTATAAACAGCAAAGTCTATATGTCAGAAATTAACCTGTAATACAGTTAATCCCTTATCTTTGTAGTTGCGGATATTCTGACAATTTGAAATATGTTCTCAAAAATAATGTTCTCATTTTGAGAACATGATGCTTCAGTTTCTAGTTTAGTGTTGCATTTGAGAAGTGATCTCACTTCTTGTAACACAGGTTAAGAATAACATACCTGTTCCAGGTTGTTACTCTCTTGTGTTGTTCTCTTGTGTCCTCATATCTAGCCTCTGCATCTTGACACTACACTAATACTTCAATTGTAGTTCTATACATGTTTGAATGTTTTTGATATTCTGGTTTCAACTTACTAATGCTATTATTTGTACAGTTTTTTTTATCAGTTTGAATATTTTTTATTCAAATTGTATTTTGTAGTATTGAAGATTACTAATGAGCAATTCTTCATTGGGTTTAGAATTAATTACAACCACCATAAACTTAGTGTCTAAGTTTTGAGTTGAAAAAAAATATGACATCAATAACACAAAATAATTTAGTGCAAAAGAGCTTAAACTTTTGATTAAGATGTAGTACATTCAAGAAACCAGGTGGCTATGTAATGAAAAGTATGGTTGAATTTCTTAAAACAAAACCAAGAAATAATATAAGACACAAAATTGCTTTGCAATGCTACCATGTAAACTTATGTCAATTTTTTCTTAATGCTTATTGTAATTAATTTTCTTTTGCATGTGGAAACCTTTATCTCTTGTTCACCTTCACAAGATATTTCAGTTAAAATGGTAATAAATACTTAATATTGTTGGAAGGATGAAGGAGACGATACAATAATATAATATATTAGTAGGTACCTAAGGTGGGTGAAGTCCGATGTACGGCAGAGGACAGACAAACAGCAAAAGCAAAGAAAAGATTTAATAAAGATATAAAAGTTTTATTAAACTTAGAAGAGTGAACATAAACACAAGACTGAACAAATAAACATGTTCCCGCTAGCTCCTGCGGTATACCCTCTTGAAGTGCCCTTGAAACTGTCTCTCCGGTGAATCTCGCTGCATCTTTTACTCCATAAATAAGCATATTAATTTCCATAGGTAAGCTTGTGACAATTCCAGAATAATTTAAGTAGTTCTGAGAAATTGTCTTTGGCGGAAATAAAGCGGAGTAATTAATATTGAAGCCAAAGAAAGCGGGATTACAAGATTGATGACTATCCTGGAATAATATCCTGTTAGGATTTGACTTTTTGCCGTGTGATTTGATTTACTATCCGTGAATTATTTCTATGACTATTGATGATTTGTAGGTTGTTGTTCGAACCAATTCGACTAAATCCGACTGATATGAAATAATGTTGAGAACAATGTGTTGCCAAGATCATTCTTGGCAACACATGGATAGAGTATAATAGACTACGCTTTTACGTATAATCATTTTGTGCTCTGTTTCCTTGTTACCTGTTCCGGTTTATACGTTAGTTTTGTAATCATACTCTTACATATCCAAATAGTTGAAGGCGGAGATTAAAGTATTATGACAGGAGATAGAGCGGAATAGAATAATATCCAGTAAGTTGAAGAGGTATTATGACACAGAACATGCGTAGGCGGAAAATGAATGAAGAAGTTTCCACAGAACCATAAGAAATATGACACGTGGCAAACTGTAGAGATATAGAACAAATGAGTCAATAAAGGATTGTGACAAAGGTGTAGACATAAAGGATTTAGCATTAAAGGCGCAATTAGGATAAAAGGCGCAAATGGGTAAAAGAGGCGAAAGGTGAAGGAAAGTGTGAGCAAAATATAGGCAAACATAGATGAACATAGTAGAGTAGTTATGCCTTAGCAATTTAAAGAGATAGCAGGACTGGCAAATATCCTGACATTAATATACTCAATGCCTTAAGTTATTGTGGTCCTAGATTAGTAAAATGCCCATGTGAATTTGTAGAAATTTTCTTTAGATAATGCTCTTTCTTGGTGCCTGATAGCATGCTAGCTTATTTACCTTACTTGCCTCCTAAAAGGCACAATAAATATTGTTCTGTAACTTAATTGTTTCTTTGTTGTTAAATTGTGACAAAGAAGTTTTGAGGCTACGTGAGTTGCAGATATTGATGTGCTGATAGTTTCAATAGCTCAACTAGCTTGACCCCAGAATTTGGTCCCAAACAAAAATCATTCAAAATTTTTAAATTATTGAAAAGAATCGTTTCTCATGTATATTTGTATAACTATATCTTTTATTGGAGAGATAATTTTAGGAGCAGCTTATATATATAAGTAAAGTACAGTACTAAAAAATTTACAAAGTAAAAATCTCAGAGAACCAAAACAATATTTTCATTCAGATGAATCATTACTTGATCTTGTCAATAATTTATTGGGCAATAATTACTTTTTGGCTCAAAACATTTTATTTTACTAAAATGACACTTTAAATAGTTTTGCTTGGTCATTCAACTAATTCAGTTGCAGATAAAACTGATTCTAAATCTCAGTCTAGAATGCATCTTTTTAAAAGGTATTTTAACACTACTTATTAACTTGCAGCAGCAGCAAAATACAAAATATTAGCCCAAATGTCAGTCATCACCATTTACACTAATTAACTCATGATACAACCTACTACTTAAGATAATACAATATATGCAGCAAAAGATCATGCACATTATCAGCAATTACTTGCAAGAAATGAGAGACACTGAGTTTAAAGTCATAGTAATCCAGATAGCATTAATCTAAGTATTGTATCATTACATTTTTTCCTCCAAACGTTGATGACAAGTTCTTAAACAATAGATTCTGTGCTGCAGTAACAGGGAGGAAAAGAAAGGTACCAAATTATGATGAGAGCTGTTTACCTCAGGGAATTAAACAGTAGCCTTGAAATCTACCCAGAGAGTATCCTACTATTCAGCTGCACAGAAAATGTATCAAAAACTTTATCTTGGCAATGATTTTCCTCTCACTATTGGTAAAATATAGTAGGTATAGTACAGATGTAGGCAGCTCAACTAGGAAAAAAACATGTGGATGTTTCATAACTTCATAAACATCTTACCTGATAGTCAACTGTACTGCTTGACACGGAAGAATAAAAATGCAGCTAGAGTTGGATGCTAATTGTTTCAAAGCATTCTAAAAACAGCTTTGACTAAATGAACATGTCACTTTCTATAGTTAGGCAACAATGATGCCTAGCTTAATCAGTGCATCCTGCATTACCATACCTTTAAACTTGATATCTCTTATCTCTTTTGAATGACCGGAATTTTATTATGAGTATGCCAAGAAAACTGTTTCATTCAAAGCAGTTTGAATATTTCTCGATGTGTGCTCAGTTTAATGCAGCTTAGTATGATACAAGGATACTGGATATATGTTGGTTGAGCTCAATCAGGTCACCAATTTACAGCATCTTATAGGAACAGCAGTTTATATTAACTTAGCTCAGTATAATTTATAGAAAACAGAACTGCATTCTAAGCTTTTGCTGTGTTCTACTGCTTACAAAAAAATTGAAATTTCCAATTTACTCACTGAGAACCCTATTAGAGTAGCCATAAACATCTCATGTTCAATTACTTGAGCTTCAAAATAATATTATTCTATCAATGTTTGCAGTCAAATCCAACTAACACATTTCAAAACATGCTTTTAATTTTACTTCATTTTATTTAACAAGCAAAACAAAAATTTACTACTTTCTATTTCTTCACAAAAAAATGTTCTTTGAATTCTTTACATGTCTAGAAAGAAAGAAACAGTGAAATATCAGTTTTCAAATTGAACTTGGTCATTGAAAGAGTTGTAGGACCTGTCTAAGGCATGCTGTTCGTGCAGTCGGTTTTTACGAAGGCTATCTCGAAGATGCTAAATTAAAAAAAAGAATACGGTTATTATTTTGTACAAATTGAAATCAGAATACTTTGCAGTTACTAAGTTTTTAAACAAAACGAAAAGAATAGTTTAAGAATATAAGAGTCAGAAATATAATTTAAATAGCTCGAGATATAGTTAAAACATTAAAGACTTGAAATTGTACACAATCTTGTACCTGTCTTTTAATTTGTCGCTTTTGGATATCAATATGTGCTATCTTTTTATGCAGTTGAGCATTTTTATCCTTCAAATTGCTTTCATCCATTTCAGGCTGCAGCTTACAATTAGAAATAAAGCAAAATTTTAGAAATGATCTATATGCATAAATTCTTCATCACATATTTGTATGCATTTTCAAATATACATATTGCACAAATGAATATAGCATAGTTCATAGAAAAATACAAGAGTGTAACATGCAGTCTATTATTTCTTCTAACTATATTAAAAATCTGCAAAAATTATAAATAATTTGTTTCACGTTTCATATTCAATTTTTGACAGCTTCGTGAATTTTATTTCAGCAAAAATACTTCATAATCAATTTGCTTGCGTGTGCATTGATTCTCAATAAATATATACTAAGTAATGTACTACATCAAAACTCATTTTGTACTGCAAATATTTGATGTAAAGTAAAAGTGCAAGTTTTATTTTTGGTTGCTCTTTCTATTTTACAAAAAAGATCCAGCTCAATTGCCAAATCATAACAAAAAATATTTGATGTCAAGCACACAAAGAAAAATTTATGTAGTAAATTTACCAAATTCAATGTTTCATTTTGGCTTAAGCTTATTTTATTTTCGGCATAGCATATCAATATAGCGCAATCTCGGCCATAAGAGCACAGGGCTATTACGTGCTGGGTAGGGTGCCATGCAACGCTCAGTAAAATTCCAAAAACTGATGGAACTTTGTGCACAATTTTTCGACCACTTTGGCTTTCCCATACATTAACACTACCAGCTTCACTCCCCGAAACCACAAATTGCCCGTCTGGGCTGAATTCAATGAGTATACATAAAAACTAGTGCATTTTCATTTTAAGCAAGATGACTGTTTCTACTAATTATTTTTTTCACGATTCTAAATAAAATAGTTTCTAGATGAATGTAAATTTTTGTACGGCATTATTTTTTTTTCATTTATATATATGAATCAAGAATTTCGACATTTCAAATTCGATTTTTATATTTGAATAAATTACCTAAAGGAAGACTTTATCAAGGAACTCGAAACATTACTGCCAGCAAATCCAGAGTTTACCAATCGATATGATGTTACATCCATAAGCCTCAAGATACTTTCCTATGGGGCACATATAGTTTATATTTCTAGAGATACAATCCAAGTTTTTTTTAATATGGGAACAGAGTCCTTGTCAAAATAAGTTTAAGCTATACATAACATATTCAATTAACAAAATGAATTTTTTAGGGTGTTTCAAGTCAGTAGTTCTAAAGGAATTGGAAAATGCTAGCTGTGTTATTGTATATTAACTGAAAAAAATTGTTTAGCAAAATAAAGCTAGAAACCAAAGAATATATCCAATAAGTAAGTCCTATTTACACTACGAAATACTAGTTTTTATTTAAAAAGTCATAAAATAACTTAAAATCCAATGAAATATTTTTCAAAAATATGAGATTGTAAAATTTCGTTTTTTGTGCAAAAATTGCTCAGTAAAACAAGTAGAGGTATTTTTGTACGTACATTCACTGTTGGACACAATATAGTGATAAAATACTTTGCTGAATTTGCGCTACGTATACAAACTTGCACATTTATATAAGCTTCAACAAATTATATAGTCAGCATGAGTATAGATAAATATTGAGCAGAAAGGTTTCTAAATTCAATGCACTATCCAGAGCAATAATTATATTCAGTTAAACAATCATAAACTTTCAAATTATTAAAAATACAAATAATTATAAAATTTGATTCAAAGCATAATATAGGAGTAATTTTTTAAACTCATTATTCATATAACTTTGTTACTATCCAATTAAAATAATGAATCAACATTGAAACTTTATTGGATGAAGTAAGGGTGATTCCCATTCATATTTATGTAAATTTGTTTAATGTCACTTATTTAGGCAAATATTCCAAATGGCACGTGCTATTTAGGCTACCTGTGCTTGAATGAGCAATTGAGCATGCCGATGATACAAAAAAACTGCTAGAGATGTGATCATATGGCCAGCAATTTCTTCTCGAGCAATTCGCCTAAGGACAGAGTACGAATATTCGTCTTGTCTTCTCCATACTAAAATAACCCCGAGCGCATCCCCACTGTATAGTCGGCCAAAGGCGGCATCAAAAGTCATTGCAGTGACTTGGGCTCTAACAATAAAAAAATAAGCACCACAATGAAATAACATATTTATACATATGAGTGCATGTGACATTTCACAATTGATGAGAAACAGTGAAAAAGTCAAATAGTAAACGAGAGAAATTAAAAATAAACCTAAATCACACGCAAAATAAATTGAAAAAAGCTGAAAAAATAAATAAAAGTTCTTCTTAGAACAATATATTGATTTAATGTAATTTGATTTTGATTGATAATTTACCCTTCATATATATATACATATGATTCAAGAACTTTTAATAGGGTTCGATAAATTATCATACAAAAAGATCCTTTAAAATATTTGTTTGCAATTTGTCTAGATATGCAATTAATGAATCTAATTAAAATCCAACTATTTTTATATCTAGCAAATTATATTGCAGTGTTTATGAGAGAAAAATACATGTAGACTTTTCTTTAATGCAATCAGTATTGTATGATTTACAAAAAAAGTGTAGTATTGGTAATTTGCACAGTTAGTGGGAAAAATTTCAAATTAATCAGACTTAAAGGGACTTAATTTGACCATTTTACACAATCATGTATCTGTTTACTGAGCCTAACAAATAATTACACGTGTATCTGACATGGTGCAAATAATGCAATTGTTCACTTTCTTGTGATAATAGGGCAATTTATAAAAGAAGCAATATTTTTTCATCCATATATGAAATAAATATACATATATATGTAAATAATAATACAATCTTACTCTTTGTTACTAATTTAGAGATATTTAATCAAGAGATTTTGGCTTTGTACGCTGTTGAGTGTTATGAATCAACCAAATTTCAAATGACTATAGTCCCAAAGCTTAAAAGTATTATCGTCTACCTGTGCATGGCTCGACCACTAAGAATCCCTTTATCAATACCACACAATCCATCACATTGCAATTCCCACAACCTCAATGCACCATCACTACCACCAGTAATTACAAGCTTGTAATCATCTATTTTATCATTTCCAGACGAAAACGTCAACCAACTTTGGCAGTGCCCTAAAATCTGTAAGCCTGAAGAAGAACGTGTAGTTTTTTCAGTGAGCTCAAGTTGACTGTGTTGAAAAACTGCGCACTTTGCAAAGTTAGGAGGTGCATGTTGTATAGTCGTCAATATTTTTGTAAAAGTAATTTCGTCATTGCTACTTGAGCTAACCGTCCAGATAAATGTCGTGCCATCAGTCGATGTAGATAGTAGCATCGATCCATCGGGTGACCAAAGGAGGTCACAGATAATGTCGTGGTGTCCACAAAGTTCAGCAAGAAGTGTGCCAGACTCTGGGTGAAATAATTGAACCAAGAAATCATTACCACACCCAACAGCCAAATAGTTGCCATTAGGGCAAAAGGACACTACTGAAGCACCGTTACAACCTGCATTTACCCTGCTTAGAAATATATATATATCTTATAATACAAAAATTGATGCAAAAACTGAATATAAGCAACCAATGAAGTTGAATTTGTACAAGTAAAATACTTCTGAATTTACAATTATTGATTATACAACATTCGTACAGTGTGGCTAGTACTATTTTAAGTGAGATATTTAGTTTTTGGTTCTATCAAAATGATTCATATTCGTAATGCCCTAGTGCTTTATTGCAATAAATCATGTTGAGTTCTACAAACATATGGCAATCTGTGTTCAACGTTAGTATATAATACTATTTTGACAAACCTTGCAAGTACATTATTTGGAATCAGGCATTTTTCTTGGGCTTTCCTCATCCTTCTCATTTTTTTTGCATTTAAGTTGTCATTATCGCATAATAATTTAATATTTTCCAGTTCAGCATTTTTAGTGACGCTCAACAGCTCTGAATCACTTAAATTGTGGGAAGAACTATTGGTTAACAAGGCCTCGGTTGGTTTACCTACAGAATATTTTATTTGCACAAAAAATTCTGCTTTGTACCTTGTTTTACTGTAGCTAAGATACTGATGAAAAACAGGAGGAATGTCATCACTCGCTGCAAAACGATGCTGTGCCTGCCAGCAACTGAATAATGACAATGGGATATATTGATACATTTGTAAGCAAATCAAATTGCGCTCTTCAGTTTTTATTTCATCTTGAACATTACTACATATACGAAAAAAGCTCCAAGCAAATGCAATGTCTTCTTTCTTTGGGCCCAAGGCAGATCCAGGATTGATGAACTCAAACAGGAGAATTATATTAGGATTGTTCAATAGGTGTAGCGGCATAGAAACATTCAATTCTTCATTCCATGAAGCCATTCTGCTTCCAACATTTAACTGAAACATTTTGGTTTGTGCAGTGTACGTTTTAATAAGGTCATGATGATGCGGATAAGATTCGTCATTTATCTCAACAGATCTTTTCTCAAAATTCCTTACATAATGTCCGGTAATAGAATTTATTAGGTGAACTCGAACAAATGGCTTGATGACATAGTCCTTCATAGAAATTCCATCAACATGACTAATGAAAATTTTAAAAACTGATATATACATATTTTCATCAGCTTTAAGATTAGTGACATATTTTGCTGTGAGATTTGAAGATGAGGATTGTCGGAGCCCTAAACAAAGTCTCGATATTACTCCTTCACCATTTGCAATTCCATCAAGAAAGCTAGCATTCAACAATAGATTGTATTGTTGATTTAAAAGGTTTACATTTTTGTATATATTTTCAAATTTATTACTGCTGAATGTTTCTTTTTTCTTATTGGCTGAGAAATGGCAGGTCCAATTAAAAGTTTTCTTTATGTTCCACCAAGGCCTCCAAAGATTCTTGAAAACATTATTACTGTGAGAATTTTTTTCATGATTAGAATAACTTTTCAAGTTCAAGCAGGGAAGCACTTCATTGGGTCGATAATGTAAGTTCGACAAATGCATAGCATATTCAATTGGGGCCTTTTTCTTAGTTTTTGTATTTACTTTTGGAGAAATATATCTCTTAGGTTCATTTTTAAAACCGAAACTCGAAATCTTTTGCGTATTATTTTTTAACGCATAATTTTTTTTACTCTGTCTTTTTATTATATTTTCCGCACTTCTACGAGGGCTGGAATCACTATGTGAGGACCAGCTATTACTTTTTATGGTCTTTTTATTGTCTCTATGAAAGTCGGCACTCTTAGTTTGCCTTGCAGCCTCGGTAGATAATTCTGCTTCGTCATTATTTACATGAATCTCGAGCGTTAGTTCCAAGTTCGAGGTTACCACCTTATTTTTCAACTCTTCCTCAGTTGGGAAACATTTCGGTTTTTGGCTGTGAGCATGAATGCCAACTGGTCCATTCAGTAAGGTGCCAGAAAAGTTTTCAGTTTTGTTCTTGCGGATATCAGTGATATTAATTGTTAAAAATTTTTTCAATGAAATTGCAGCATCTCTTTGTTGAGTGGATTTTACCATTTTTTCATTAGTTCCTTCGTTTACCAATGTGTGAGGTTTAGGTCTGAAACATTGACCAGATTCATGTTGATTTTCCGACGGCATTGAGTACTTTTCTCCAACTTGCTTTAAGTTTCCTTCAAAATCTTCACATCCTTGCTTAGATGCTAAAACTTCTGTTGCGTCTACTCTTTTATTGACGTCATGATCATGATTATGTTTCAAAAGTTTACGTTCAGCTTGATGGGGCGTCAATTGTTGAGCTGTTTCCTCATCTCTTTCGCCAAGTTCACTTCTGTACTTTTCCTCCTTCGATTGCTGTTTGAGGAACTTTTTTTCCGCTGATTTCTTGCGATTTCGCGAGCGAGCCATCTGAGATTATGAAAATACGCAAGCATATTGACGCTATAATTTTACTGCAGATATGCTTTTAAGTGTTTGTTTTTTTACGTTACACAGCTTAAAATATTTCTCGCCGGCTTCTCAATAAAGCCGATATATTACAATCTCTATAGTTCATGCTCAAAAATGTTTAAAATTTTTTTCGAAGGAAGCGATGGAACTTGATTCTTTTCTGCGCTCTCAACGCTGGTTATCGCCATTGCCTGCGCAAGCATGGTCATCGGGCGTTTATGATGATTCTGTGCTAGATATGGGGCTCGTATCTTTTCATAATATAATCCAAACCACAGGCCCCAATTCAATGATGGAACCACCTATAGCACTTCGAAAAAATTCCTTTAAACGAAAGATTGATGAAACAGATTCAGAGGTAGATGGTAAAAGTTTTTTATTCCTCCATAACAAGTTGCATTAAATGGAAGGTTTCCATCTACCACTGAAATGCTCTATATACTGAAAAAACACCAAAAAATTTCAGCGTTTTTTAGTACATAAACTTATGTTTTAATCAAATTTTAGAGGCTAAATGATCAAGTTTTAGTGCATTTTTTGTAGTAGATGCACCCTATGTACTTAATTTGCTGTCCTTTACCATTCTTATACCCGCCTTTCGATTCGTATTTGAATCCGTTATGGTCCATTTTATTTTTTTGTTTGTTGTAAATTGTGCTTGTTCTCTTCAAAAATATGTTTACTGATGTAAAGATTTTGTGTTGAAGATGTTGAAGTTGAAGATTTTTTAGTGGATAGATATGGTCAATTTAGTGGAAAGTTCATGGTGCTAGGCAAAAAGTAAAAATTTCCCGGAAAACACCATTTAAAATTGAAAGTAAGCGCATTTCAGGTTTTAGTGCATTTTCAGTATTTAGTGTCTATTAGTAGTGCCAGATTTTTCTGCATATTAAATTTGTGTAGTTTCTTTCAAGAAAATATGAGTATTTTAATGTTCGTAGTCAACTGGAGACCCACATGACAAGACCTTGTTTAATTTTGCTGCACGAATTGTTGAAAATGGAGGATCAAGCAAAGATCTTTTCATCCGGGTTGATTACAACACTTACTCTGTAAAGTATAAGTATTTAATGGAGAATTCGCGTTTAGTTGCTGCACAACAAGCGGTAAATAATATTTCTTTTTATAACTAAAATATTGTTGTCTTAAACAAACTTTATCTTGAATGCCACATTAAATTCTCCTAATTAAGCGTAAATACTCCATATTTTAATAAATACCCCCTCACGATGCTTTATAGACAATATTATACAATTGTGATTTTTAGCATGATAACTCCAAGATATATCTTATATATGATAATTTATAGTAGACTTGTTGATTTGTGATTTATAATCCTCATTGAAATATGTAATTATTAGCTTTGCTCTAATTTAACATGAAATTGCTCTTTTTTTGTCAAAAAGGTAACAAACAAATTTTGTGTCAATAACAATATTTGCCATTTACGCTTCCCCCCTATTTAATTTTGCAATCAACTAATTTCCAAAGTCCTCTCAGTTTAGTGCTTTATCATAAATATAAAATTTTTCATTGATCTATCTTTCTATTAGATACCTCCTTGTGGTACCGATTTACCCATAACCTACCTCAAATTTCGGAATCTTATATTATGTATTCGGCCTAATGAGCTGAACCACAAAAAAGCATCAGAAAAGCTAGAAGTATTTGAAGAAGCACTAAGAAAGTTGTCAGATTGTAGCCCTGTAGAAGACGATTCGTCTGCAGAGTTTTTAGGTGATGCGTACGATATAGTTCGTGCAGCGAAAATGTGTCACGAAATATTTTTCCCATCTGCAGTGCATGCATCACAGTTGCCTTTACAGGTAAAATGAGTCTCTGTTAAAATAAATTTTTCTAGCATATTTTAAGGCAGCACGTTTTTCCATTGACAGCATATAATTTGAGTAATATTTCGAAAGATATGTTGATTTTGGCCTTTGTCCTGTCAAATGATACATTCAATTCATGCTATCAACAGTACTGTTACGTTTCCATTTCCTCATACTGCTAATTTAATGTAAGAAAACTATGAAAAATAAGTATACATCCGCGATAATTATAAAATCGAGTTAAAAAATTTAAATTTTACCTTCATTATCATTCAATTTCATAGGTCGATGCCCTTCGAGTGTTACATAAAGCTGCTCTTGTTAGCTTAGCAAATCTTCATGGAAAATCTTCAAAACAGTTACTTCAGGGACAGTGGAAAGATTCGGACTCTGACGAAAACCTAGAAGCTTCGGCCCAAAATTGGATATCAGCTTCTGAATTGACATTTATCAAAGGCAAAGTCGATGCCTATTTTTCCCTTGAAGAAGAGCGTTTGTCGGCTCAACTGGATGTGGTCCTCAATCGGGTGTACTGCCATCAGCCAAGTGAATTGCGCCAGCGAAAGAATGAAAAAGAACTGGAAACATTAGCAGCTGAGCTGGACAAAACTATTGATGGAATTTTCAAGGCTAAAGAATATAGTACACTGCTTTCACTTTTACCTTGAGATTCTCTGTGACCAAATCATTTTGACTTTATTCTGTGGGTTTATTTTGTGATTTCAGACGGACAATATACAGCACTCTATGGAATTGAACTCTTTGAAAATTAAAGAAATTGCACTTGCATGCAAAGGAACTGAACTCCTGAAGATTCAAATACAAGAATGATGGAGCACTTACAATGAATAAACATTGCTTTATACAAATTTGGTTCATTCATTTTTGCTGTAACAATAAGCTTTAGTATTTCAACTGAATTGAGCTAGCTCGAGAAGAATTTTTTATAGTTTTCCATCCACTTTTGAAGATGCTGAGGCAAGATATTTTTCAAAAATATACAATAGTACTATGACTCAGTATTTTTAAGTTTCAGTGGTTGAAATCTTTAAACTGCACATATTTTAATGTGTATTCATTCATTCCAATTGATTACCACAACTTGAGTTGATACTGGTAAGAATAAAAGTGCAAAAAAACAAATCTTAGATGTGAGCCTTATGCTGACCTGATTATATATATTACACGAGATGCAGATTAACATAGTCAAAAAATATGCTACAATAATTTTGACCCAATCTGCCTATGCATCGTTTTTGTATTAAAATGAATTAAATACAGTATTCCTTCGATAGTACACAAAATAAAAGCTATTGTTGAAAGTGAAAGTTATCTATGTTGTTGCAATCTTATCTGGTGCAAAATTGTGCCAAATGCTTCAAAATCTGTCAATGCTTACTAAAATTCATTTACTTTATTTACATATGTAAATTTATTGTAAATATAAATATGGCAAATGATTTGATTTCATTTGTGTCGTGACGCACAACAAAACAGGCAAGCAATATAATAGAGTAACAGCTCAAATATACATTATATCTTGATCTGTGTTTTGAGAAGTGATTACACTGTCAGGATCTAATATGTTTTCACCGTGTATTATTTGTCTACAATTCTTTCAGGGATTTGTGATTATATCGATTTAATTCGGTTTGTATGTGCAAGTTTAGGTTGAAACTGTTGACAAGATTCACTCTCGTCAACACATGAACTAAGATTAATGAAATGGTATTGGACGTGTAGTATCTCTGTGCTATATTATTCTGGTTTTCTGGCTTACACGTGATATGATTTGTTAGTCTTGACATACACTTCTCTCACATAACATTACCAATTTGAGAACTTTTGTGTGACTAGACACTAATAAAAAATGTCCCTAAAAGGAATATCTGCAGCTATAGGTAGAAAAGAAATTATCTCATGATAAAAGTTAATTCCTGACAATGCGCTATTGAAAAAATTTGGTAAACGGTCAAAATGGTCTGTCCATTTATGATACCTATTATCATCCATTACATACACCACTTCATGATTTTGTTCACTAATGCTAGAATGCTCACCAGCTTCAATTAAACAGTCTCAAGAACTCTAGACCAAACTTTTGTTAAGTTGATGCCCAAACATGAGTGCACATGGAATTCACCCACAAATACTTTCAACATGTCAACTACAACAGTGTCTTTGCTTACCTTCAAAGGATGTTTTCAAAAAACGAATCCCATACATAGACAAAAAAATGGAATGCACATGTCTTCATTACAGCTTTTGGTTGTGAAACTAATAATATTGTAAATGTCAACTGCAAAAAATGGATATCAATATCTTTGCTAACACTTTACTAGTCAACAGTGATAGTTTTCTATCTGATCTTGGCCCAGCTACACACATAACATTTCTCATTTATCTATGACTTGAAGTACATTCAGCAACTCTTTTTCAATTCATGATCTTATTACAATTCTTGCAACCTAAATACCATAAGTTTCAAAATGAAAAAGTATATTTTTCTAGTCTTGGCTAATAGCAACTAATTTTTTTACTCTAGTTTTTACTTTGGGTTCATGCAAATTTAGATCAATTCTAACCTAGCACAACCAAGTTTATTGAATTACTGTGACTGCTATATTATCTTAAGCTGGATAGTCATACACAGCAATCTTTAGTTTTCATACTGGTAGAACAAAGCATTGACAACAAAGAACATTTGCAATCTAAGAGATACAACAATTTCAAATCCCTTCATTTTAAATGTACAGAAAAATCAGGCAACTTACAGAATTAAACATTTTAATTATAAAAATTTTATTGCTTACACAGGTTCATTGACATGTAGCTTTAAAACCATTTCCAAACTTTTTGTTGGGATGGTTGCCACTTCTCAATTAGAAGGTACTCTCTAATCTTCTTTAAAGTACGTAAAATTGAGCATTTTAAGTACATGGAGTTTTTATTAATGAGATCATTATGAATGCAAAAGTTTGTAGAGTCAACATTACATACTTTACTGTTGCTAAGCAGCATTCTTGATTTTTACTTAGTTCTAGGTAGTAAACTGTCTTTCAATAGCACAACTTGAGTAACTCATGTAGACAAAAACACTTATTTGTAGTTGAATATGATATTTTCATAATTATGTTGACCATATTTTATGCTCGATATGGTTGTCCAATGTATCTAGAACCATGAGCACATTATAGTGTAGACAGTTCACATATTATCTTTTGCCGTACTTAATGCCTATTTCAAACACTATGCAGTCATTTTCATATAGAAGCATACCTTTCAAAACTATTTGTAATAGAAAAAAACACTACCTTATTTTGACCTGCTTTCTTCAACTGAGTTATTGATGATACATTTTGCTTGATCAAATTACAAACAAAAATATTTTTGGCTGCTATGTTATTAAAGTATTCCTGAAAATTTTATAATTGAGTAACCAATTTGCTTTCTTTTTCATAATTCAATTTTAAGTGTGCTACATTTTAACCTAATCAAAGATTCACTTAAACATTTTTATAGAACAGAAAATGAACAATTCATGAAATGTAACTCAGCTGGCAGATATATTCATTTCCTAGCATTTCATTTTGAATCTTTTAGTTTAACTTTAGTACTTAACATGGTAAAAAAATAGGTCATCAAAATCAGTATCAACCTTAAATGATGATTGCTAATACAGAAATGCATGCACCTAAGCAGATGTTATTATTCTTGAAAAACTAATACTGTGATGCCATTTTTCTGTTATTCATTGGTAGTAATAGAGCTATAAGAATTGGAAAATTAAAATTCATCTTTTCTATTGAGTTTATCTTAGGCACCACTTTATTTAGTTATGCAATGGGGTATCTTGTTGGTTCTAACCATAATGTAGAAATTCATCAGCACCAGCAATTATTCATTAGTTTCATCACATATGTCACAGTAATCAAGAAGTGTACTGCCCAACAGTACCATTTTACTAGCCATTGGATAAATTTTGTACAGTAGAATTGATTTTCTGACTAGTCCAAACTTTAAAAGCTCCTTCAAAGTTTTCATTTTTGTTGCTCGCAAAACTACATTTTGGCAATTTCAAAAGCTTTTGGATAAAAGCATCACTAAAAACTATCGGATAACTGGAGCTATTACTTGCTGTTGCTGCCAATGATATATGACAAATTGCCTCTTTATTTCTTTTGTCCAACACCTCTAATTTTTTCCAACCACACAAGTACTTGCATTCAATTGTGTCTAGCGTAAAAATATAAGTTGAAATGAATCATAAGTATTCCTTCTTGTTCATAAATCATGAACAAGAAAGACTTTTATTTAGTAAAGTTTAGATTGTTGTATATTCTGTATGCCTATTTCTGTATAACATAATTACAAGTTTCATGTTGCGTATTGTACTGCTTCCTTATTTAAGACAGGAATAATTTGGGTTCCAACACGCTATACTTCAATTTGTCATCATTTAAAAAAGTGAAATGTTATCTTTTGTGCTGACAAGACACAAGTTTTTAGTGGTAATTACATTTGCAGTAATGCAATATTAATTCTATAATTCTTTCAAATTGTGGAAAGCTAAGTGTTCTTCAATTTGATTATAACATAAAACAAAGATTAATCATAAGGTTAGAACTGAGACTTTAACGATGCAAGTTGTTGTTTGTTGGTTCTATGTCTGTTCTTTGATATAGAATATATATGTATATATATATATATGCATACGTATTTGTTTCTGTGCTTAAGTTTACATATTTCTTGTGGCTTGTTTTGTAATATTTTTGGTATTATGAGATATAATAGTTGAAAAAGTATAAAATTAACACACAACTTTTACAATGGCCAAATGAAAACTGGAGGCACAAAATATGTTGCTTTGATCATCCTAATGACATAAAAGATTTCTATGAGTTGATTGTTTGAATTGATAATCCTACAAGAAAGCAAAACCCTGTGTGGAGTTCTGGGTATTCCCATGTGTCACATGTTGTAAATCATCAATTGTTTCTGACATATTATAAAGCAGTTTTACATTAAAAGATACAGCTATTGGAGCAATAATATGTAGGGTCTGTTATATAAAGGGAAGTAACAATCTTGTATGGATTTGAGTATATTTTTGTACTGCATCCCTGTTAGGAATGTAGCATGCAACATAATCATAAGAAGTCTGTAACTGAATATATATATATATATTATTACATCCTACATTGCGTTGATAGAAGTGAGATAACTTCATCAACACAACAAAGTATCATCTACTGAAACTTGTTCTCATAATCAGAACTGAAACTTCAACATGGTATCAGAAGAAATGCACCGCAGCTACAGAACAGAATTAACTCCCTTAGGGGTTAATTCCTAACAATCTCCAGCATCTTATTTTTGATTGCTCAAAATGAGGATGTTCATTCCAAGGCCAATGTAATCATGAAAATAACTTGAAATACCAAGTGAGTTTTACTTTTGGCAAAGTTAAATCTGCATATAAATCAATAAAAGTTAAATTGAATAAAAACTCAATGGGTACTACAATGCCATAAAGTAATTTTGGACATGACCAGAAATGTTTTATTGATAAAATAGATGCACAATCAAATGTTATACCAACAAATATATAAGAATTGCCATTTAATCATCATGTTCATAATGATGCTTTTTTTCCATTATGAAATTCAATTAGACAAAATCATAAACAATTTCAGTATTGATATAATGGAAAACGGTATGACTCTCTAAGTCTATATTGTTTATTCTTATGAATTGGATATTATGAAAAAGTATTCAGAATGCAGTGGGTATATGAGGGCCATAGACGATGCTTTGTTATTAACTTCATGAATGTGGCAGACTTTGTAATGTACAAGAAAAGAGCAGTATGGTGAAAATGGCAAGTAACATGTCAATGTCACTTTTTCAGCAAACTTTCAATTCATATATCCATTTGTCACTTCTGCAAAGTATTTGCTTCATGGCTTTCAAAGGAATCTAATTCATCCACTGTAAACTGCAAAATGCAAAAAGTGGACTGAAAAACTCACTGTTGTAATATTGGCTGATTAGTACAGTTGCCACTGCATTTATGTGCTGATAGCTTTTCGCATACTCATTTGATCTGTGTTGTACAGATTCTACAAATATCTAATCCCCTTTTACTTGATGCGTCAATGTAATCACTAATGGAGTACTTTTCATGATAAAGTGTGTCAATGGGAAGAGGGATGGTAAAACTTTGCTGAATTTTTGTTAGGCTTTGATTCCTTATATAAATCTTCTTTCACAGAATCTTTTAGTATAAGCGAAGCCACTAAAAACTGAAAAGAGCTGCTACCTGGATGTTACATTTTTACCCCCAGGTGACTACTCAAGTAATTACCCGGGTAGATAATTTCCTCCACAGAAAATTACCTAGATAGCGAGTTATAAGAATCCCACTTCTTTTTTCTCTTGTTGAAATGTTTTTCAATTTTTTCAAGAATTTATAGCATTAGTTACACACTTAATAGATATGGACGAAGTAGTCGAGAATAAGAGACCTTTGGTATGCATTGTACTTGGAATGGCAGGATGTGGTAAAACCACTTTACTGCAACGATTAAATTTGCACATGGATACCACTCGAAGACGAGGGTCTGTAATTACTTTTTAAATCGAGTGCTATTATTACGCCACTGCGCTGACATGTGAATTTCGCTTTTAAATCTTGATAGGTACTATATTAATTTAGATCCTGCTGTTACGCAAGTACCATTTGGGGCTAATATCGATATAAGAGATACGGTGAGTTATTAAAAAATATTCAAAAAATCTCCACCTTTAACGAACTCTTGTGATACAGTTATGACATTTAGCTCTAAAAATATTTTGCTTCTATGAGTAATTAGCTTGGATTTAATAATAAAAATCACATCTATCGAAACTTTAAGTAGCAATGAAAAATTGTAAATCGTATTGTGATGAAGCATTTTATAAAAATAATGTAAAGGAAGAGTAAAAATTTAAAAATATAGCTTTGTAATCTAAGCGTTAAAAGTTTAGAAACCTAATGATTTTTATAGTGTAAATTTAAGTGTTTTTTTCTTTTCCTAGACTTGCATATAAATATTTAACCTTTATGTCATCGAATTTTTTGTATTTAAAGTTTTCAAAAATTAATACATTTTTGTTTGGAAAAATCATGCTACTTTGCTTTTCGTTTAACTGTCAATCATTACGTGTTCACTATTTGCAGACGTTACAGCCATTTGTTGTTGAATAGGTGAATTATAAGGAAGTAATGGCGCAATATGGCTTAGGCCCTAATGGAGGAATTATGACTAGTCTGAACCTGTTTGCCACCCGGTTCGATCAGGTTTAAGAAAATTCCTTCTCTTTTCTGTAATATCTGATAACTTTAAAAGCTGAATTTTTTGTGCTTCTATTCATCTTTCTATACTTTTACATGATTATTAGTATGTTGAGTATTTCATTCTCTTGATGTTTTTCCCTTACCCATTTACCTAGAACATTTTGATTTTTTATGCTATTCAGAATTTGTAAAATGCAGCCGTTAATGATTTTTCTGTACTCCTCAATTTTTGTTGAAACAGCCGTTAATGATTTTTCTGTACTCCTCAATTTTTGTTGAAACGTTTATTGCTCTCTAAAAATACTATGCGTGCACATATACGTAGGTAATTGGTCTTCTTGAGAGTAAATGTAATGCATTCGATGGTTTGGAGTATGTTTTTATCGATACTCCAGGTTAATATACATAAATATTATTTTAATTGTAAGAAATATAATAAAGTAGTGCGCTTAATTGTACTGATTCAAAGTTAAACGATAATTGGACTAATAGCTTCATAAGTATGCGTTGCCTTTAGATCAACTGCAAGTTTTAATATAATGAGCACACACATGTAGATAATACCATGTTTTCCGACTTTTTCAATTGTCAATTGTTCGTTCTGCGTGTAACTTGATATGCTTTTGTTGGTTTGCATTTAGTAATTGCGATTGCATTCGCAATAAAAGATAGATGATATATAGAAAATTTCAAAACAAAATATCTTTTGAACAACTTCTATGGTTGATATTGTGTTTTACCATCTAATTTACACCTGTACTAGCAGCATGAACTATCATTGACATTGTCAATTTAACGAGGCAAATATCCGAAAATCTGAAGCTCTTTTCATATTTGATTCTATACTCCGCTATCCAATATTCTCATATATTATCCATATAATTTATCAAAGTATTAGATATTTTTTAATTGTGTAATTATCTTATCAGGGCAGATAGAGGTATTTACATGGTCAGCCAGTGGACAAATAATCACTGAAAGTCTTGCGAGCGCTTTTCCTACTTGCATTTTGTATGTTATTGATACTCCAAGAACAACTAGCCCAACTACGTTCATGAGCAATATGCTGCACGCATGTAGTATACTATACAGAAGTAAACTCCCTATTGTGCTGGTTTTTAATAAAAGTGATGTGACTCCACCGGATTTTGCAACAGGTGGGTCTTATTTATAACGTATTTGAAATTATCTCGGATCAAATTTCAAATAATTTTTTCCGTATTTTTGGGTGCTAGCATGGATGAGTGATTTTGAAAAATTTCAAGAAGCTCTGGATGAAGATGAGTCTGAAAGCTTTATGGGTTCACTGAACAGATCACTCTCTTTGGTTCTTGATGAGTTTTATAATACGTTAACGTACGTTACATGCTATTTTTCTATCGGTAGTTAGAAAAAATAGAGTTTGTTCATATCTGTCAATATTTTTTCCAAAGACACTGAATTAATTTTCCGCTGCAAGTAGGATTGAATATGTTTAGCTTGCTGTATTAAACGAAATTGTTCCTTTTCTAAAAGTTTCCTGGAACCTCAATTATTTTATGCTGCATTGATTTATTTTGCCTGAACTATGTTGCTTTGAATTCAGGCATGTAGGTGTTAGTGCAGTTACTGGCGATGGTATTGACCAGTTATTCAAGGTACTTTAACCACATTGCCATGATTTTTAATAAGCATACTTGGATTATGTGTAGATACTTTACTTAGCTTTGTTTAAATATTTCATCACCGAAGTACGTAGAATAAATAGAAATAATAGGAACATCCAATTTAATGAACATATTCTGTACAACATTCAAAATTTAATGCGTGACTTTTCCAATTTTTAAAAAATATGGGGCTATAATAAGCACTCATCATCAAAAACCGTTCTCAACTTACTGCGGTAATGTTCAGTTAACATTACAATTCTTTTTTTGGAAATTATGCGGTTATGATGCCTTACTATCTACACGTGAAAAGCCTTTTTCTTTTTAAATTCGAACTTTTCAAGTGGATATAAAGTTAATTTTAAACTTTTCTGTGATTATGCAGTGCATGGATGCTGCTGGAGAGGAGTTCATCCGAGATTACTTGCCTGATTTGCAAGCACGAATAAAAGCTATATCAGAACAAACTGCCAAGGCAAAAGAAAAGGAAATGACAAAATTAATGAAAGATATTGATATTTCAAGAGGAGAAGTACCTATTCCTCATACAGATGGAACTTCTGAAAATGAAAAAATGTAGATGTACTATCTTTTTCTTCTGACGTTTTCTCTGTGAACTCTTACCGAACCAAAATAATTTCGAAGAACTTTTATGAGTGGCTTAAAAGTTATCTTTTCTAAATTATGCATTTTTTAAATGCAAAACGAGCTTTTGGCACTTTATGTATATTTTTGTCATTTTCAGATTTTGATAATTTCCACAAATCAATAACTTTATAGCAGAGTTTCGAGCTGTCAGATTTTTAATTTGAATCCAAATCAAATGCTTTCTGTTTTCTAGGCATTATTTTAAAAAGCTTATCAACCTGTTTGATAAATAAATACTCTAATTGATGTGATTAAATCATAATCAAGGAAATGTGTTGGGCAAATATTGTCAAAAAAATTTCTTAGAGTTTAAAGGAATGATTATGTGCACCTTATGTATACATTCATCATAAAATTTTTGCTATAATAGTTTCAATTTATTACTAGTATTTTGAAGTCACACATTATTATCATTGCACATATTTTATTTTTTATTTGTTTGAAAAGAGGCTAGATATAACTATTTTCATTTACCTAAATATGTAGGTAGGTAGATAGGTATCATCTAGGGTTACAAATTAAATTGTTGAGCAATTAATTTCCTATTGCAAAGATATGATGTCAACGACTGGTTTCTCATGATATTGAATCGCTATCTTTTCTATAAAGCCATGCTGATAGCTAAAAAAATTATAGGTACTAAACTCTGGTTGAGCAAAATACAGATTCCTAGTTTATTACATGAATGCAAAAAAAATGTTCCAAGTCATCTTAATTAGTAACCCTTTTCACTTACAAGTGTCAAATTTTTTATATTCCTACAAAATAATATCAGCAATACTGCTTAATCTAAAGCACAAATATTCAAAACATAGCAAGGACAAATAATAGAAAAACAGCCCCGTACAATTTATGATACAGGTTAATTCAAATAATTGAGTTTCATAGAGCTAATTGCCTCCAAATTACCGTGCAATTTATAGGGCTTTACTCTTGTGCATTACAGGCTGGGATGATTGCATGGATGCTATAGACATCCCCTCCCAAAGAAATTAAAACAAATATGGTTGGGTTTACTATATTGGTCAAATACAAAGTAATGCTGCAACTTTATAGTCATCCAGAGAAAAGTTGAAATAAATGAATATTAGATATGCTTTAAACTGTAAGGCTTGGCACAAAAGCAAGCTGATACAGAAGAAAAATAATAAATTGAATTATGATATGAAAAAATAATATCCATAACAGCTGGTTAATCTAAGTGTTGTGAAAAGGAATAAAGAAAACAGACAGGGTATGCAAAGCAAGCAAGATAAAATCAAATAGAAAACTAAAAAGATGCTACTGTATAATAAATATATCAAGTAAGCAAGTAGACAAATAGGCAAGCAATGCGTTTAAGTAAGGATTCTTTCAATAGCAGAATAATGTAGCTTCAGTTATGCTTGCAAAGTAGCAAAGTAATTAAAAGTTTGAAAGAAGACTGAATTGATATTGATTAAGTTTTGTAGTGGAAAGCGTTTTGCTCTCTCAACCAAACGAAAAACTATAAGAATACAAGTAATTTGGCACATATGTCAGTATCATAAACTTTGTAAAAGAAATATAGAATTGTGTAGAAATTATAAACGAATCTTTTTGTAAATGATAAGATGTGGGAGTGTTTTTGTTTACGTTTTGACATGTATGACAAATTATTGCTTCATTTGAAGGCAGTTCAGGTCAAATCATTCAGTTCTTAAGTACATATCATATATAGAAGTTATTGTATACATTATAAGTTAAAAGCAATGGATGATATACTCACATAAAAACAATCACCTATTAAAGTGATATGGTCCACTCAATAGCTCAAATAGTGCAGTTTTAAAGATTCAATCAATGAATATGATTGCAAGTAGTAGCAAAAATAGAAGTTGATAATTTCTGTTTCATGTGTTTTTAGAGGCTTCCATTACTGTCTCAACTCTGGCATCCACTGTAATAGCAATTGCTGCTAAGCAAATATAAATATTTTACAATATTAAAATATTGTTACCTATGACAATGTTTACTTGATTGCTAGCTGTTTTTGCTGTCTCAGGTTACGTCTCCAATGAAAGGTTATAATCATGAAAATATATGTCAAAACTGCATTTTTTGAATAAATATATGTAGAAATTTTGCATGGCATTAGTCTAGGATGTATTTCTGGAATTGCAGTAAAAAAGCTTTTGACTCCCAAACTATATACTTTATTTAATTGTTGTACCTGCCTGATTTCTTAAAACATTGCTTATTTATTACCATCAACAAATTTCATCTTGTATAAATCACTTAAAATTTTTTTCCAATTTAGTAGTATGAGGCAGAAATATATATTATGAATTAGACCTTGAGACAAAATAATGATAAAAGTGAGATTTAGCTGAGTTAAGGTGACAAAAGCTGCTTCTAAATGTAAAGTTGACTTGACGTGACTTGAAAATTTTTTGTTGGCATGTAAACTGACTTGCCAACTTTATGCACAACTGCATTGTTTATTGTAAGCCATACAAATAAGTAACTTATTGGAAAAGATTATATATGCTCAAAATATGAATGCATATGTATATGTGCATGCATACAGTTCAATTCAAATATGCTTATAGGTGGTATGTATATCTTCTGTAGTTATTGTGCCAACAATAACAGGATAACCATTATCTTTTGTTAATATAACAGCATATGAAATATCTTCATGCCAGTCTATTTCTAATCTAGAGCCCTATTTAAGTAATCAATGGACCCAACCAGTACACTAGAGTCATCATTTGTTACAGTTACAGCATTATTTCCATTATACTCATAGTAACCAAATCAGACCTGCAAGCAGCAGTTTGTTTATTTATCCAAAGAACGTCTCTATTATGGTAACAACTAGTATAATATTTGTCAAAACAATCTTGATCAGCTAAGAAAAAAACAATACTGACACTTTCTATGGTATATGCTTAGCTAGAAATAAATATATCAAGCCAACAAGTCTTCTACTTTTAAATGCAACCTTGCATTTTTACTTTAAATGTTAAATAAAGTTGTGATTTTGTCAACTAATAAATCCTATAGAATCTGGAAATTTGATGCAGCTTCTGCATATACTAATATCGGTTTAGCAAATAGTGTAACTGCACAATTGGGCTTAAATTTTTGAAAAATTGAAATGCAGTAAATACTGTATGCTGAATTTGCTTTTTTTGCATCATAATCACATGTTTTACAATGAAATCTTTGAGAATGTTTTTTATGATAATAAGTATTAGCATTGTAAAATGTACATATACATGCCTGCATGTATTTGCTAACACATTTCTATGTATATTGGTGTCAAGATTTCTATTGGTTACTGCTCCAATTCCCATTCCAGATGCAACCCGTGACCCATTCTTATGATCCATATCTGTCTACATTTTTCTTTGCAACTATACGGTTCCAACATGGCAGTTCATCTTTGCAATTCTTCTAGTCCTTATAGAAAATTTGAAGAGGTTGAGTAATTGCAATTTTTTAATTACATATTCCCAAATTATGTTCTGATATTTTTCAATTTACTCTACACTATTTTCTACTTCTGCCAGAAGAAGTATGCTTCCGTAAGCAGCACACTCCCATAGCACGTGATAAGTAGTGTCTATAGTCAATAATACACTTCTGTTTTCCTATCTTACCTTTTCTTTCTTTTTACACTGCTTCATGCTGTGATAACCATCAGCACATTGCATGTTTCAATCTCTACTTTTCTTTTTTTTTACAATTTTAATGTCTCTGTTTACCTGTTTTATTATTCAAATGGATGCTATATGCAAGTATTGACAAATTTATCCATTTTTATGATATAAATGTACACTTCAGCATGTTATGAATAATCTACCCAACATCATATTTTAAAACAGCTCTCATTCCAGTTTTTGAATCAATAGTTGTTAGAAACATGAAACGCAACTAAGCACAAGAAATTGTGACAGAAATATGTGTATTTATCATGCACTGATTGTGTTGATAGAAGTGAGCTAACTTCATCAACACAACAAACTATAAAACCCTACTAGAATCTGTGTAGCCAATTTACTTGGAATGTCATAAATGAACACTGGCCGCAGCTATAAAAATAGAATTAATCCCTAAGGGAGTTAACTCCTAACAATAGTCCATTGCTAAAAATATTCTTGAGTATACTTACCAACAGACCTTAACATTATTACTGATTTTTTGGGCCAATATTCAAATCTGCTATTATTGGTATACATTACATAGCTAATTTTTCAACTTGTGAAATTACACTTTAATTAGTATCTGATAAAAATAAATTTACTTTTGATAAAGAATTGACATTCAGTGATTATAAAAGACAGTCAAGTGAATGCTTAATGTGACTGTTAGGAATTAACCGGTCAACGGTTAATCCTATTTTATGTTAGCTGTATCATTGTTTCTATTGAAGATTCTCAATTTAAGAACTCTTGCTACTGACGTCATGTTCTCACTTTAGCCAATAAAATAGTGCCACAACGCAATTGCTACTGGTCCATCACAATTGAATATTTGTCTGTCTTGCATTACTAGAAATCACTTCTAGCCGCACAGTAATATATACCATATAAACTCTTCCCAGTGTCTATTGTATTACAGTGACTTTTTGAAGGATGCTAACTTTATAAGAGTACTAATATCAAACCTTTGCTAGTGTTCTGCATACTCTATAAACTACTCTTTTTATACTATACATTTGATTTTGATGTTCACATTGATTTAGGTCTGTACCCATTTTTAATTTTACGTAAATGAAATACTAATACTATTAATATTAATTTGAAATAATCAAAATATGCTCTGATTTATGAATTTAAGAGGAGCAGCTGAGAATATTGAAGGAATGGAGCAAGGAAACAATTTTTCATTATAAAATGAATTTGTGCAGAAGGTGAGTCATTTTTTTCAACTCAAACACTTGACCAACGTTTCAAAAATTTAACATTTTTAAGATAAGTGAATAAATTTTACACTTCATGCTACAATTGTGACCCATTGCCATTTCTTTAATACACTGAATGGTTCAAAATACACTTATGCCTGTACTATTTTAATATCAGCTGAAATATGAGTTCATTTCTGATATTAAATGTTCATCTTTCTTTTTTTACAGTATATCAATAAAATTTTCTACTTTAACTCTTAAATTTTTTAAAAAGAATATACAGTAATAACTAATCAGTTACAAATACAATATTTTAGAACTCTTGATGTAAACCTAGTGCCTTTTCATGTGATTTTTGTTTACTAGGTTGATACCACTTGTTGCAAAAAATACTGCTGTCCTGAAAAATTCTATAAAAACTTGTTTAATGTAATGAACACAATGAACAGCTTTTAACCTTTGTGATAAAGAGTAGAAAGGTAGCTACAAATCTAAGAAATCAATTGGCAAGCTTTAAAAAAATGCACAAGAAACAACAAACTCAAGTCATATGCTTCATTATTGTTATTTTCTAAGTCTTACCATCAAGTTTTAACTGTTGTAAATCATAAACTATTCTGAGAATCTGGTTCAAACCAGTTTTAGATTTTCCAAGTCTAGAGTAGGTGATCTACTTTATGCTTGCTCTCTCAATTTTAAATTGAATTCAAAAGAACTTTCAATCTATAGAAAATTTTTATGTATCTTCATTTTTGAAATAAACTGCTATTTTTAGATTCCAAATATTTCTAGGAAGATAAATTTTTTATTCAGAAAATTATTTATTTATGGCTTAACATTCACACTTCAATATTTTTCAGTTTTTTTTCAAGTTCTAGCAAGTTAATGTGTACTCACTATACAATACAAACTATTAACTTTTGGCTGGTCATTACTTTTAGTATTACAACTTTCTTTTTTGAACACTTATGATTAACACGTTAGCAATACAGCAGTAATGAGAAAAAAATATATTTTTCTTAGAGTTTGATAAACAAAGCTACAAAACGATATATCCCAAGCATCTCTGTCACAATAGACGTGGCCAAATAGCATTTTACCATTCACTTTTTACGAGCTTTTACGGGAAGAAATCTTGTAAAAGACATAAGTTTGAGAGTAAATCAAATATCTAAATTTAGAACTTAAAGTTGTTTATTCGCTTTCAATGCTTGCTACTGTAGATAGCTAAAGTTTCCTAGAAATTAACATCAAACTGAAATTCCACTAATAAAAAATGATTCAAATTTGGACAACCTTTTTTGCAACTATTGCATCAATTGTGGTCTGGGATTTCATCTTATGGTTTAAATTGCAGATGGTTATGTAAGATTAAGAAGCTATATAACTAATAGCAAAATCAATTTGGCCACAGCAAAAAACTTTACAGTTTCATAGTTCAAACATTAATGAATCATTTTCAATGAAATTAGTATTATAGCTCTAAACTCTGCAGTAAAACTACTTGATTTCTAATCCTGCAAACACATGTACACGTCAAAAATATCATTCTCATGTATATTTTTCTATGACAGTAGTTGGCAATACATCGACCAAGATCGTACCTAAGTTTACCTTGCAGATTTTACAGTAAAGGATTATCCTTGAAAATTGAATCTTTACTATACTATTTTTGTTTGGCGGAGCTTGTTCTACCTCAAGGCATGTGCATCATATTTCATGTCAAAATATGCGAGCTAATATTTTATTGTTTCTACTCCGTCTTTTAGATTTTAAAAATAGTACCAGTACAGCAGAATTTCATGAAAAGCTTATTTAAAAATTATATGATGCGCTAATTATTTTTTGACATTGGTTCTAATCTGCCAGAAAGAAATTTGACTAGCATGCATTTTAGCAGCCATTCAGATGAACAAGTATTCTTTTGAGCGCTGTAATGTGTCACCGTGAGTGTCTGTGATTGGTCAATTTTATTCGAACTAAGTGATGGCATTGCTAGCTTGACGTAATCTTGTAAGACACTATTGAGTTTATTTTACCAAATCATTTATTGTCTAAATCTATTGAGTTTGTGCCAAGCTAATGAATTCATACATCGTTGTAAGCTTTAATTTTTTCACCAACTGGAAAATAATTTTATTGAACATTTGCCCAATGATACTAATCTCGTTTGCTGAAATGTGGAGTAAAACAAACTTATCACATAAGCTGTTGTCGATATTTATTTACTCGTATATTTTTTCTGTATTTATACTATTCATGAGTATACGATAAATAATTCCGATAAATCAAAAATATAGTTGTCTAAATTTAATATACATTTGCTTGCACATGATCAATTTTTTAACAAGTGATGAAATACAAAATTTCCAACCCAAAACTTAACCATCCTTTTTCCACAAAAAATATCAACTACCGAAAAAATTATTTTCCGGTGCACATAAAAAACATTTCAAATAAAGCGCTTTAAGTCGAATTTTAACGAAGAACAAAAGTATATTCATAGCAAAATCACACTACGGTCTTATATCTATTTACATAGAGTAGGGACCTTGTGGTACAATATCTTGTTTTGGCCATGGTGAACTAGCTGTTGAATCCCCTGGCTTCCCTTGATCTTTCAGCAGTACACTACTACCACCAGTACTAATAGTCATTGGAGTGACTGGTAAGTAAACTGGGGTCATTTGCGCAGGGGGAGGCGAAGTGGTATGAACTAAAGGGGGTCCAACTCTACTGAAGCCGTTGCGTGCTAGCACACAGCGACCTGGGTGGGCATGGATTTCGGTACACAATGGATGCAAAGTACACTGGTTGTAAGACAAATGGTGCCTTGGCAATTGTTGTGGATAAAGCCTTTGTCCATTTCTGTCCGTATTGAAAGGAATTTCTTCCCACTGCAATGCCCTAAGAATATAAATATCAAACATGATTTTATATAAGATATTTGCGGTCAACAGTGTGTCCATAAAAGAGTTGATCATCTATAAATGAATGGTTTTGTAAAAAAATTTTATGAAAACTTTCTTATATCGGGAGATTATTCAAAATTATGTTTCCCATTTGTTGGTATCTTTACCGTTCCACCGACTTCATTTGCTTGTGTACATCGATATCTCTAATCTGTTATACTCGATTAACAGACAATATCAGTTTATGGAATATCGGCTGTAGAGACGAAAGTTTTTAATTAAATTGTAACCAATAATTTCTGATATTCATTTTCACGAAATTAAACTTGAATTTCAATTCTTAATGAGCAATACCAAGATCATTAGCTATATTGAAATCTTAATAATGCCACATTTTAGTATGAACAGAGAACTTATGCAATACCGATGTACACGATGGTATTATAAGATTGGTTGACATAACAAAGCAAAGAAAGAAAAAAATTTGAATGGACCAAAACGTGCCTTGGAGACCTTTCAGCGTGTTGGAATATAGTAGTTACTACCTTCGACCTATAACCTGTACGATGATTTAAATATGCGAACCGTGTTGAAGAACTGCATAATTTGATTTGAACTGTATTCAAATGGAGTAATGACTTGCCCACACACTTCTGATTCATCACAGATAATGACTAGCCAGACATGTTGATGAAAATACTCTTTCTGCGTGTATCTCTCTCTTTCATGCTTTATCCTAATGCAATACATTACTTAGTAATTAGGAAGTCAGACCTAACTTTCTAAGTTTGCAGTACGTTTCGAGACAAATCCTGATGTAGCTCAGAACGAATTTTTTCTTGAAATTTTATAATTCAGAATAATTTCTGAAAGATGCAAAAAACCAATTTATTGGTCAATTTTGTACTTTCATGTTGTCTCCTCAGAATTAAGCATTCCATCAACAGTATAAATATGTGATGGAAGTAAATTTCGGATATAGCAAATTAATTTGATAGTCCTAATATTCTGCCTAATCCAAAGTTTATTGTACAGAATAAAAATTACCTGTCAAGGGTGTAAATACGTGCTGCAACTGCTCCCACTGTTGAGCTGTTACTCGAATCTCGTAACGCTAATGGGGCAGCGACAAACCACGCAGCTAACCATCCTCTATCCCTAGGCAGCGAAACATCCAACTGCTCTGCTAAATCTACCAGAGCACTGCACGTGTCAGCCTTCCGCACTTTCTCTCTCCACTCCACTAAATCCGCTGATAAAGCTTGCAAAGTAGTACCAGGCTCATTTAAAACTTGTCCATCATATTTTTCTTCTTTCAGTTGCTTTTGATCTGAAATAATGCGCCTAGATGAGCTCAAAGTAGGACGTTGATACGGATCTTCTCGAATAGAACCCGTATTTAAAGATACTGCTTCAACATGAGTTACTTTTTCTTCCCAAGTTTGAGGAAGACATAGACTTAGCGATATCATTTCAACTTTCAGTCGTACCATTGCACTTGCTATGGGTATTGTGGTACTCGATGGCTCAAAAAATGTGCGTATCTGTGATACCATACCCCCTTGTCTACTACTCGAATCATTCTCTTGACCTTCAATTTTGACTCGTTTTATAGGGCTAAAATCAGAGGTTTCGCCCTCCAACTTTCGGGGGATTTTCTGATGCAATTCGTCGTTAACAACACATAATGCCGATTCTTCAGCTTTTGTTAAATTTTTTACTTCAGTTTCAGCTTGGTTAACACATTCATTCGTGATCCAACGCCATGAACAGCCTAATATATCAGTAGTCTGTGACTGGCAACTAGATGATATACTAGTTATAGAAACACCTGCCCCTCTTGCTGCTGTAGAAATGTCTTTCCATAATCGAGGTTCAATATTGCTTCCATATTGTAAAAGCCAATTTGAATCTAATTCGGGATCTATTCGGCTGGAAGAAATCATCAACCTGTCATGAGAATTTTCGAAAGGGGAAAGAGAGGCAGTGCTTAAAACTTTCGGATCGAAAATCATTCGTGTGGCAGTTGTTTCAGCGGATAGCTCTTTCATAATAGATTTCGTATCGAGACGCAACCACCTAAAAATTGACAATAGTAACGTGATTTGATAAATTCTTTCATCAGTAATATTTCTACCAAAAGCTAAGATTTTAGATTTTGCACAATCCATTTGAATTTAAATTTACTAGAAAATATTAACCTATATATATATTTTAAATCAAACGAAAATATAAAATTGACCACTGAAAACTTTACTCCTGCTCAATTGACAGGGGAAAATAAACTTCTCAGATATAACGTTCTTTAAGTTATATGCTTTTCTTCACAGTATCTAGCAATAAAACCATCTATTGCACTGAATTTTCATGCATCTATTTACAATTATCTACACAAACGAGAAAAATTTATATTCAATGTACTTAAATTTCACAATTTCTGCTGCAACATAGAGCAATGAACACGGATAAATCCCATGACATGGTATTATTGCAATGTTTCCAAGTAAAATAATTTATTCATACTCACTAAACTGATGACCTTTAAAAATGTTTCTTTTGTCTTTTAAATCTCTAAATGCAAAAAGCAATCAAAGCTAAAAAAAGTAATTCCAATACGCTACATAACTACTGCACTACATAGGATAAAATTCAAAGAAAACCTGAAAAATTTCATGCGCAAATAATACAATGGACGGAGCAGTAAAACAATATGCATAGCACCCTATAAAAAATTCGGATTCCGCAATTTGTGTAGTACAAGCTAGGGCCTTCCTTACATATATCTTTGAGCTAGAATATTTTTTGGTTGGAGGATAAGTTTGGAAATTTTTTCATTGGTAACCCCTTCGATATTGAATAAGAGTTTTATGGAAATATTATAAACAGATACAAGAAACAATTCTTAAGTTGAATCAATATTGGATAGGTAGTATCACTTTAGAGATGTTTTTTTATAGTATTTTCAAAATATTTATGTGACAGTATTTATGTTGCAACAGCTTGACAGGGAAAGTTTAGAAATACCTCTCGAATTGCTAAGCATAAAAATAGCTAACAAGTGGAAGAAATTAAAGCCGGGATAGAGAAAAACCAAGAAAAATGGGAAGGAATAATAAAATATATTTCAACAATCAGTATATATGTTCGATGTGAAAAAAGTAACTTTACCCTTTTTCTGGATGGTAATCTTGTCCTTGTTCACTCCAATCTTTATGCCATTTGGTCCTCTCCTTTCTCAATGAATCAGTTTCAGGAACTGATGCCAAAGCAGCTTGTCTGTCGCTACTGTGTACGCACATATATTCAGCTAGTCGTTTTTCTAGTACTCTAGCAGCTACTAGTTGTTGGGCTGCTAATGCTGCTGGGGCGGGTAAAGGTGGCGCGCCAGGAGCTCTTCTAGCCTGCCATGCCTATTTACATTGTGATGATTTTTCATGCAGGTAGTATTTTAGAAAAATTTACACCTCTATGCAATACAATAAATATATATCTGGGAATTCAAATAAATGATAATTCGTCATATCTGAAAATCTGTAGCTCAACTTGGCACAATACGACATTTTCATTTATTCAATATAGGTGGATATTTGTTGAAAGTAAATTTGTTACATCTGAAGTTTATTACATTGGCCAACGTAATATCTCATAAGAAGAAATATCAGGAACAGGAACTGAAGCCACAAGTGCTTGAAAGAAATCACTCTTTAAATAACCATGGACAAAATATGCATTTAAATTAAATTTCATCATTCCATATATATATATATATATACATATATATATTTGATTTCTAGCTCAAACGAAGAGAAATTACAGATCATATATCCTCAAGTTAGCTGTAAAGTTTAGTCTTAGGCACTGACCTTTACAGTATCATTTAAAAACTGTGATTGCCGAATTTCAACGCGACGCCAAATCTCTGATTCCTTCCTTCGTGCCAGGGTAGTGGTATCAGCAGCAACATTACTTTCTAACATACCCTCGATACCCCATACATCCATAGCGGAGCATATTCTTGTTCGCAAGGCTAGTTCACATGGATAGAGATTTGGTTTGCATGAAGCAATAAGTCGCTGTAATGCGTAAGTTCCTTTATATATACCCCATCGAGTACCATGTTGTCTTACCAATAGCTAAAAAGTATTGAAAAATTCATTATTGCTTTGATTATTTTTTATTCAAACTTTGAGAAAATTAAAATCTAGATGCTAAAGCAATAAGCTTGAAGTGAATGAACACTATAGTATTGGGTACTGATTTGAAAAAAAATTAAAAATTAGGTCATACTACCTTTTAATAGTATAATGCATTAATTCCACATAAAAAATTTAATTCGTATATAAGTCCTCAACGAACAAACTTTGACCATAAAATAGCTAAAAATCATCGATAAGGTTTAAAGTAGTTGCGATCAATTCAATTTAGAAACTTTAAATTTGCAATAAACAGTTTTAGATACCCAAGTAAGCCTTCAGCTATCAAATAAGGACTATACAATATTTTTCAATCTTTCTAAATTACTTGAGTAACTACTACAATGTTCTAGACCAATCAAAATAAATGTAATAATAAATAATATCGTAAGATGCATTATCTGTATTGTAATTCAAACAGTGGAGTTACAAGCCTTTTGTTAGTTTTACATGCTGTACGGAGCCTTTCAAAATTATTCTGAATTTTGTTGAAGAATCAGAATACAAAAATACTACTTTTGCTGCTGATGTGACATTTTTTAGCAATATATATATATATGTATACATGTTTAATATTTCCACTCAAATAGAAGGGACTTGTAATAAAAATAAAAATTATCATTCAACAAGAATCTTGACATTGGTGATTCAAATACATACGTAAATACTTTTTTACTTTTCTCAATTACATCAAATTTATTAGAAAGAGTTAAGGATTACAGAGAACAATCAACAGATGCATTACATTTCAGTTTCATCATAAGGAAGCAAGGCACATAAGTAAATTTACTCATTGCATGATCAAGAATGAAAAAAACTCAAGAAAAAAAAATCCCTGTACCTATGTGAACTGGATACAGAGTAGACAGAACTCAAAACAAAGCCATTGAACAAAAGAACAAATACCTGATATGTATCTTTAAAGACATGCCAGTACTGGTTTCCATAGTGATCTCTTCCAAGCGGTTGAGTCCTAAGTAGTTTTCGAATTTCTAACCCTTCTCTTAAGCTCTTTACTTCATCTTCCCCCATAATTTCTTGTCCATTTCTGCTGCTTTCTGGTAGAGTTTCCTCAGAAAACGACTCGACAGGCGTAGTTGAGACTGTAGGATATGAAATTTGAGGCTTCATTTGCGCATTTTCATATGCTCGCATCCGCCTTTCTTCTTGTAGAGATAGCCAACGGGCGCGCCAAATGGCCTGACAACACGCTCGATGCGCAACCGGTTTAATAGCATATTTAGTACTGGTCTTCATTGTATCCGTTGTCTAAGAAAAAACACCATGTTGCAAATAACTATAAACTAAACTTCAGATACGAAAAATTCAGTGTACACGAATTTTCACTCATAAAGTATAAATGAATAATTCATATTGTATTCGTTTAGACCACAAGAATAAAGCTACAATAGCTTGTTTAATCCTGTTCCTTATGGAAATAAATTATATGAAGGTGTATGTACTAACTACATTTGATTTTGATTAAATAATGGGTACATAAGTTATCCCCACTCCCCAAAAAATAGACTGCAAAAAGGAGCAATTTTTCTAAACGATAAATGCAATTATAATTATCGATCAACAAGAAAAGTCATAGAGCACTTTTTTAGTTTTGTAATGGAATATTGCTATTTTTATCATGTTCCTACAATAATTTCATTGAAAGTAGTATTATACTTACTTGGATTCCTTGATTGGAGCACTTTTGATAAAAGCATTTATAGAATTATCGTGGATACTAAATTCATAAAAGTTTTAGATAATGCGGGTAAAATTCGATGAAAAAGTTTTACTTCTAAAAGCTGATGAATATTTATTTCCAAACAGTGAGCGTAAAATCAGCGTACCAACCGAAAAACTCTTTTTTGTATAGTGTACTTTTCATGGATCACACAAACAGTACTAATCCAGGAACTGATGATGCTTCTCAATTGTTCATTTATGGCAATCAAAATATACAAGAATTTTACTTCAGTGATAATCGATATATCAAAATGATTGCTTTGAGCAAAAAAAGTCTATGAAATACTTAAATACTTTTTCGTCTTGTAGCCTTTCACAAAGTATTTAGAACTATAAATTTATTTCAGACGATTTTTAAATTGTATTGCTTCATTTCATAGTGATCCTTCTTAACCCTATTTCGTTTTAAAAAGTCTAGTTCAGTCCAGTTTTTTTATTGGTGAAAAAATCGATTCAAAATAATATATACAAATTCATCAATAATAAAAATTCATAATTTACCTCAGAATTTGAATAAATTTTGAATGGTTTCAAGTGATTTTGCCACATGGGCTTTCCTTCTGACAACAAAGCACCTCTCTGAAGCTCAATTTCAGGATGATTAGCAAGCTTTTCAGGCAATTCCACCCAATCATGATAGTCGCCATCTCTGCCTAAACAAATCGAGCACAAAAGATTTGACTTTGAGATAGCATCATCCACCTCATCGAAATCAGTTAATGGTGGTTCTCGTAGACTGACATCTTCAGGGTACTCAAGCTGGCCCAAATTTGCTTCGCTTTCTGGCTCAGATAGGGGTATACCCCCTCTATTGGCTAGTATCACTCTGCCCACCTCAGTTTGAGAAGCTTCCTCGGCAAGGGTGCTGAGAATATAGACTCGTTCTGAAGCAGTCCATTCCCAAGGGTTCCGTTGACGAAGAATAGCAATCACCTTTTCTAAATTAGCCATCTAAAAAATGAATAAACTTTACAAATCATCATTAATTAAAAACTGGAAAATTACTATCGGTTCTTTTACTTCTGAAATTATCCATCATTATGAAATCATCGTTACAAAAAAATTTAGAAATTAATAGCCATTTTTTTCCGTAAAGCTATATATATATATATATGCACATGCATAAAGTGAATTGTATGATATTGTTAAGATTAAATATATTTATATGCAAGCATTAACTTAATACTGACTTGAACCAATATCTTATACATTCAGCTGGTATTTCGTAAATCGATGTTTAACTAAATGTTACATTCTATTATTTGATAGCTTTACATTCCACCAATCTCCCTTTGCTGGTGCATAGTGATATCTCTTATCCAGCGTATTCGATAAATTAATAATTTTTGGTGTAACCGATGGTATAAATTCATAGAATATCAATCATATCTGAAACAATCTCTTAATTGTATGCATAAAATGAGGTAACTTTAACTGACATAAATTTACTAACTGGAAAATTTTGAGGCAATTCATCAAAATTTACCTCTGAGGAGTATTCTTCAACAAGAGGTAAGTGCCTTAACCGACCAAAAAAGGCTGGATGACAATATTCCGAATCAGACAAAACAGCTCCCTGGCACTTTGTCGGCACTTTACGAATTCCAAACGCTGGATGCACAAACTCAACACCAACAATTTTTTCTTCTTGAATTTCACTATCACTATTAGCATCATTGTTTCCAGTATTTTTCTCGTTTAGAGACTCTGATTTCTCTTCGGCACTATCATATTGATCTTCGTTTTCAGTTGGATCATTACCCCCTGTAATAATGCATTTACGAAAAACACGTTGACAGAATATAATAACAAATTATATTTGATTTACATAGACACAGCAATTTATGCACCAAAAGCATTTCGAACATTAACGAGTAGAACTAAATAAAAAGCAGAAAAAGCCTCATATAAATTTGTATAATATGCATTTTACTAAAAATAATTTAAAAGTGTATACGTTATATTAATGCACCGTAGATGTGTGCGCACCTATAAAGAAAGAGAAATTAAGCAAACTAACCTTCCAGAAATTATTCAAAAATATGTTATGATTTTTCGGCAAAAATAAACTCATTATAATTTAAAAAGTAATCAAAATATGTGCTTGCCCTTCTAAATTTTTTTCATTGGTGGCAAATGAAGTTTTATCATCATCTGTAAAGTTATAAACGTTGCAAGCACATAATTTCATGAACTAATAAACTCATGTAAATGAATAGCACCTCATAAAATGAATGTATAACAAATTATTCTTAACAAATAAAAAGCCTTTTTAATGGATATTATTTAATCATGAAAAAAATTAACTAAATATGCATCATAATTGTATAGATATATGCAAATAGTTCAAATTATGTATATTAAAAATTTATATCTATTTCTGTAGTGCTATTTTATGCCTTCAAATCTTAAAAATGAAACTTTGATGTAAAGTTGATATTCCATAAGCTGATGCCACTGGTGACACCGAAAATTATCAATCTATCCAATGTATCGGATTAGAGATATTAATATGCACCAGTTAAAGAAGGTTGGTGGAGTGTAAGGCTATCAAATAATAGAATACATTGTTGAGTAGACCATATTTTTATAAAATATTAACTGTAAACACAGGCATTGGCGGTATACCGGTGATGATTGTGATATTATTCGTTTTGAATAAAAATCAATTTATTTGCGTAAAAATAGAGAGAAAATGATTCAAATTTAGGTTGCAGATTCTCTTGGATTGTAAGAATAAAGCTGTTGATTCATACAGTTAGATGCTACTCGGCGACCCGCGTTATCCATTAAAATGGAGCGAATTTCAATTTCAGTAAGTTTTAATTGCAATGCTAAGATTAAAATCATTCCATTTCCTTTTCTGTAACTCTTACCAGTTATATAAGTAGGTAAATGAAAATTGCCCATTAATTATAACAATTAATTAAAGATTTGTTAGTATTTTACGAGTGCACCTGTGCACTGTCAATATCTTCATCTCAAATATGATTTAGTAAGCTATTGATTTACAGAATATCAATTCTATATATACCTTTATCATCTGTGTCCGTATCATTATCACCCCCTCCCTCCCAAACAGTAGCTGCTTTGGCAGCTTTTTCGGCAATCTCTGCAGCTGCAGCTGCTGCCTTGGCTGCTCTTGAGGCCCTCAGCGCTAATGCTGCCTTTGACACCACTTTCGGCGGCATGCTTGCACTCAACGCCTGTGCCTCAGCAGCAGCTAGTTCAGCTGCCTCGGCTTTTAACCTTGCAGCTTTTTCAAGATCTCTCGCTGTATGCCGATCAGCTAGCAAAGCCGATACATCATCTATTCTAGCCGAATCTCTCACAATCGATTCTTCCACATTGAGAATATGTGTACGATAGAGACGTTCAAATAGAGAGCTTAGAAGCTCCGCAGAGGATCGAATAGGAGTCCCGCGGCGATGAAACGATCTTGCATTGGCCCAAATTAGCCTGACATCATTTGCAAATTCTCGATGTGCTGCATATCGTGGTATGTTCCGACCTCCCCAAAGACGTACACGAATGTGATGAATGTCCATTGGTACAGATACAGCAGCTGAATAACCAGCGATGATGTGGGGATCGACAGGATCCATGAATGGACCAATCAGAGGATGTATCATCAAAAGGCATAGTATATCTGCACATCGCAATAAGTGTCCCTATACAATTTTGAAATTTTACAACATAACATAAAAAATTTGAAAATTGTCATTGTAGTTATTGGTGTATAGGAGAGCATTGTAAAAAACCAAGAGATGAAGAGTCTGATGAAGACCAAGTAATATCAACCATGAAAACTTAAATGGGTATTTTATAGTGGCGAGTCATCAAATTCGATTACAAATATGTTCTTTTCGTAAGTTCACAATTCAGCTTAAATAGTTCAATTCTCAGTATACTAATGATTCATATAATATATACATAGATCACGAATATTCAAGAAAAATGCTTGTAGTAATAAAGCTAGATCATGTACCACAGGCATAAAATTTTGAGATACAGATTAGCTTTAAGCAAAAACGTAAATGAGAATATATAACTTTCTTTTTCCAAAATTTGTTGTATCAAATAAAATAATCAATTTCAATTTGCTAACTAAAATGTTTCAGTCAAAATAATGTAATATTTCGAAATTCAAGTGTACTAGGTACATGAAGTATCTGATACTAAAGTTGGAATTTCTTATATATATGTAAACAAAGAGCATTATTCTACTCTGATGAATTCATTTATGCTAATTTAAACATATTATAACCCTCATCTTTAAATATACGATTTTAACTTTCATGACATAGGCTAAAGACTTTAGTTGAAAGTAAACTTATGAACCTATAGCACAATTTCCAATTAAAAATGAAAATTTATTCAAAAATGCAAAAAAAATCTGCAAAACGAATATTGGACATCATGTTACTCTTAATCTAGTGAATAGATTTGTTCACTAGTTAGAGGGATAGGTTTCAATCAGCAAAAGCAATTTGACAACATATTTTGCACTTAATTTAAAAAAGGTGCAGCCAAGAGCTCGGTCCGTATTCACGGTGTCAGATCTTCAAATATTAACATGTATATATGCATATACATATTGCGTTAGCATGCGCTTAACCACAATCGATATCAGTGAAACCTTAAATGGCGAATTCTACTTTATAAACACTGTACTACAGGTATCAAATTCTGGCACTTAAATGCTGATTCTAACTGTTATTCATTTCAAATTTTTCAACTGCCAGTTTACAATTCAAATCTCGAAAATTTGAACGTTTCATTTGATTTCTCAAATGCAAACTTACACTAGCTGAAAAGTGTAGAGAGATATGGTAATATGATAGGTAGTTAGTCACCTTTGGTGCTTGAGTAATAATTCTACAAATATCAGTAGCAGGTAGCATGACATGACGACGCCTTGCACATAATGCTGGCAAACAGTGCGCAGCATGTTCAGGCCAAGTAAACACGTTCATTGGTTTTAAAGCTAATATATCTCGAACAGGCTTAGCTGTTAATACACCAGGAATAAACCCTTGACCTCCTAGATGCTGTATCTCCAATAAAAGAACCTACAAAATAGATACATATATGTACATACATATGCACATACAAATATATATATATATACATATATTTGCTTCTAAAATTTCTAATCCGCAAATCAAAAAGCCCAGAAAATAATGTTAATATAAACAATCTCCTCAAAATTATTTGTACTGTGTGCAATTTATTCTAGCAATTATGCTGAAGAAACTTCAAGCATTTACAAAAGAGAATACTTCGACTGCCTGTCAAAAATTACTAAATAACCACTGACGAAAGAAAGAAGCAAAATTATTGGTGTGTTTTTCCATGCTTACTGCAACTATGATTGCCTAATCTTCAAGGAAAGCAGTGGAAAAGCTTCAAGAACTATTCTTGGAACAGTAAGTAGCCCAATACGCATTTAATCTATAGGTTAAGTTTCTTTACTTTAGTGAAGATTTTGTGGAACATGGTTAATTTTACAATATTCGTTTTCCATGTGATTTGACATACTTCCTAGATTTCCCTGTGACATTCGACAATGCTTTTCTACTTTGACCTCGGAATTTGTTTCAAACGAAAGGTCACGCCGAATTTTGTATACATTACTTTGAAAAGAATGTTGATTGTGTATCTTTATATCTGTGACCTTTGTTTGGGTCATAATTACAGGAAGAGCATAGGCATCTATTCAGCAAACGACAGTAATACAGCAAGGGAGATGTTGTAAATATGCACGACCAAATCGAATTAAAAACAAAAAACAATTAAAAGCTTACCTTTGTAAGCACAATACATGCCTCATCAAATAATAGAGTATCCGGCAAAGGCAGCAACGGGTCATAAGAAAAATTCTTCAAATCTGCAGTTCTTAACAAAGTTCCAGATATTGCTCTATCAATCGGTACAGGTATACATCCTAGCTCGGAATTAAATGTAGCAATGTACTCCCAAGCAAAAAGCAACTTTTCGATTAAAGGACCAGACGTGCTCAATTCTCCAACTAAAGGCGTTGGAGGAACTAAGATAGGAGCATCTTCAGAAGTTAAAGTTGTTTCGCTTGAAATAAAATTATTGCCTGTAGAAGCAATTAATCTATATTCTCTCCAAAATCCGCGTTCTTCTATGATAGCTTCTCTGTTAAGTAAATATTTTCATATTATACAGAAAACTTTGAATAATACATTAACATAAAGACTAATTACCTTAATGCTTCTTCAGCGGAGGCAGCATCTCTCCCATATCTTTGTTCTGTATTAACTGGTGCAATCTGTCTCTCAAATATTATTTTCGATCGTTCATAACCATACATATTCAATTCTTCGACCCCTGGCAATCCTTCTAATCTACACCTAATCTCCGGTCGCGATAGACCAAAAAAGCCATCATCAGGAATAAAAGCATCAGATTTTACTGAATAAAAGACATCTAAATTTTTTTTAGGTTTTAATCCAAACACAGCCAAGTAGTGGGACGAGGGCTGAAGATCTTCAGGACCAGATAGAGATCTATTAGGAGCTAAATCTTCTTCTAAACGAGTTGCATAAGTGTTTGCGACATTTTGTGCAGTTCTCAAGCCAGCAATAACAGCGCCCTGAATTGCAAAACAATTTATAATTTAAAAATAATAAAATATATTAGAAATCATTATACTTAAACTGCAAAAATATTAGCAGGGGAGGGGAGAGCATTTTTATTTTCATGGGGAGGTGTATCAGCAAATCATATGCGTTCACTTAGTGCCCTGGGCATATGCACAAGGAGAGAAGGGCTTTTATCAAGGGTTCTACAGCACTTGTTGAGTGAAATTAATGCTGTAGCCTTATGTGTACTGATAGAAAAAACATACCGAAGGAGTCAAATATAATCGTTGAGAAGAATCTCTCCATTCCGGCCGTCCAGGACCCTCTTCATAAAATCCAACTGGCAAAAGCCTCTCCGAAGTAGCTCTCCAGGCCAATTTACCCCCATCCGACCCCCCTTTCTTAGCTTTATTCATAGATAACAATAAAACTTCTGCTGATTCAATGCACCGAGGACATAGAAAGTTGTATGATGGCAGATTATCTGAACTTGAAAAGTCCTTGTCTTGAGTTAATTCGATACCGCGAGGAAGACATGATGAATGCCAGCGATCTTCACAGCATTTGCAATATGGTAGCTTTGACTCTTCCAATTCAGCTTCATGTTCCCAATTCAACATCTCACGTTGAGAGAGGTTGATTGGAAGCTGTATTGGATTTGTTCGTGCACATCTACAGTACGTATCAAAATCAGTAAAAGTTTATCATTTTCAATATCCAATCGATTAAACGAGTTCAGTTTATCACTCATGTAGTTAGTATCAACATATGACAAAATAGCTATAAATTCTTTAGATTTAATAAATAAACAAATACAGAGGCAAAAATAAAAATTAAAGATAAGTTTTATGTACTTCGGATATAAAGAATTTGTTTTAATATATCGTGTCAAGCTTTGAATAAGATTTTTGGATAAAACGAATTTTAAATGTAATCAATTAATTTGGTGGCCATGACAAATTCAGTATATCCAATGTAACTTACTGTGTTTAAAATTTACACTTACTTCGCACAACCAGGGACAGCATCAAAATAGCGCAGCACCTCCCAAGCATCCCAGGGTCCAGTAGGAGGGCTGGTAGCCCCGAATAGGGGAATATTTGCTCCGGCTCGGACCTTAGGCGAGATGACCCAAGTCAAAAATAATCGCTCAAATTCCTTTGATAATGTCTGTGCTGCATGCCATAGTGAACTACCTTCAGCATTATAGCGTCTTGCATTGGTAAACACTAAGCGAACATCAGCCGCAAATGCAAACTCATTTAAATAACTAAAAATATAAATTTATAAAATTAGCCAACCAATACAGTCTTTCATAAATACAATATTCTTAAGAATGAATATCATTCAGTATATTATGGACATTTCAAGTCTTTTTGAATTTTTAACACTGAATTATTTTATACATCACAAAAAAACTTATGTAAAAATATTCAAAATTAACAGTTTACAATAACTCATTTACGATTTTCCGTAATCAGGAAAAGTCAGAACTTGGTAAAATAAAACATAAATGAATGAAATCAAGCGTATTTCAGAATTCAATTAGATTTGATCATGATACTATTTTGACTTCACAATCAATAAAATTCACCCAACTGTATACAATAAACCTCCAATAATGCAATTTCACTTCTAAAGAATGTTTGCTTATAAAAATTATGAGCAATATCATGTCCAAGTTCAGGTTCAGATTTTCGGCTATGATGAATTTTGGATATAAATAAACTCTATTTAATAAATTATTTCAGTGGTCTAGACAAATTCTTTGCAATCAAAGTTTTCTATTCGTACTTGATTACAATAAAACAACTCGTTTTGTTACCTTCCATCTTTTAACCGTTCATCAACCAGTCGCATATACATTGGCCTCCGAATGGTTGATGCATATCCTGGTGCTTCTGATGCATTGACTTCTTCCAAAAAAGCTCCAATATCAGGATGACAACATAACAAATTCAATACAGCTTTACATCGCTGCAATCGCCATAGAACCATTTGAACAGTTGTACCAATTGCATCATCAGCCGCCTGGCAGGCCAACAAAGGCGTGGATCCTCTTCCTAATAACATATCCATCATATAAACACAAAAGTCTGCACTACCAATATTCCCAGATATTGTGCAGTTATAGTGAATAATAACTTTTGATGGAGGCGCTAAAGGAACTAAAGGAGTTATAGACAATGGCCTCTTTTTTTTTGCAGAGGAATTAGAACTGCTTCGAGACATTCCGATTGGTCGGCCAAGCTTATCAAGAGATATCATCCGTGCGTAACTTGAACGATATCCAAGTGGGTAAATGTATTTTTGGGTGTGAAATCCAGTTGCATTGCAAATTGATCCGAGAGAGGAGATGGTAAAGAACGCAATGTGCAATGGTAATCGGGTTTGTTGCAAGAGATCTTTGGCCATTTGAATGCAATGCATACGGTCACGTTTTTCCGATAACGTCGACTTTTCATCGATTATTTTCATTTTTTGAAATTCATACAATGATGAAATAGGGCTGCTAGATTGTTTTTCTGCCTTTTTTGATGAAATATTCAACTTTGACGAAGAGGTTTCGTGCATTTCTAATGATTCCTCATCAAGCGCCCTCACATTAGATTTCTTCACTCCAATACTCATTTTTCCTTTGTTTGAAATTTTTTCTCGTGCATTTCGATCACCAATGTCTATTTTCTTCATCTTTGGAATGATCTTTTTAGTTATGTAGTTATCGAATATAGCACAGAGGGAGTCACCCCACTCTCGCACCCAATTTCCTTCTGGATTATATTTACGGCAATTTTCAAATACCAGTCGCACATCTTTAGTGAAATTTTCCAAGCTTGCATTATCTGATCCAGTAGTTTTTGCCGAGTAAACTCCGTCTTTGATATTAGATAAAACAGTACCGAGATCCATAGGATGCGTGATAACATCACTATATCCGGGCGCAATTTCATCGGTAACGGCTGTTGAAAATGGCTCTCCGTAAGGATTTCTTAAAAGTGTGGTAATAATCTCCTGTATCGAAATAAAAACTTATGAAATCAATATATATAGGTTCATGCAATGCCATCACTCCAATTTGTAAAACGCGATTAATCATCAAATACCTCATATAAAGCCTCAAATTTTGGGGTATCTTCATCTCTATTAATTGCAGTACGATCACGTTTCGGACGGGTAGTGTACGCTTTGCCGTCCTGAGTTCCGGACGTGTCCATAACAAAGCTTTGTTTGTTCTGCAAAAATAATAACCATTTCGCAATAATAATTGCATGCTAAACTGGTAGAATTCATTTAACTCATAACATTCTCGTTATGCACAGCTCAAAATTCGAGGTGTGGTTCGCATTCATACTTGTGGTACAGCGAATGAAAGTAATAAGTGTCCTAAGAACTGCTTACCGATCTTTTTTCAGTCTCAGAAACGCGCCCAGATTGTTCGTTTGTCTTGAAATAAAGCAATAGCATGAGAAAGAATAAACAAACCGATGAAAGATCAATTTCGTTCTATTCGGACCCGCTTCGGCTAAATATCGCCGATATCGAAATTTTCACTACATAAAGAACTGCAGCACCTGCGGATAATTGCAGGTTGGATGGATCATGTCCTCATTCAATGTTGACATAACTCTGACGAAATGGCTTACTGACAAAACTAAATGAAAATGATGACTGTAGATAGACATCACTTTAACCTATTTCAAATAAAAAACAATACTGATACATTACTTATCTTTCTATCATTCCCAACATAAGTTGGAACATTCTGCCTCCATGAAGTTTAAACAAACTCTACAAAACTATTACAAGTCAAATATGATTTTTGGAATTCTAATTTAACAAATAAAAATTTATATTATTTGTGAAACTTCACCACCTTTTCAATTTTCTGTTTTCTTACAGAAAAACCAGTTATATTTTTAAGCATGCTAACTTACATCCAGAGAAAGAGATTCCAAAAATATGGCCCTCCTCAGGATACAATATGTTACTTTTATTGCAGTTAAATTCTGTGGGGTACTAAATTTGAAGAACAATATATGAGTTTATGAAATATTTGGCTTCATTGAACTTCTCATATATTTATTGCAGCATTTAAATACTTCAATATAAACTCAATTTTTCAATTGCATAACCTTGAAATGCTATTAAACCAAGTTGATAAGTAAAAATAAAAATACAAATACTCTGCATAAACTCAGCCCAGTGCATGAAAATTAAGCAGTTCCATTTTAAAAACTTGCATTCAGTTAGCTGATAAAATTATTTATATTAGAACTAAATCAATACACCTTATCTGGTGTATCAAAACAGCCTTTCTAAAAAACTAAATGAACTGATAACCCAACTGTTACCAAATACAACAACTCTATTGACTTTCATATTATTATCCTTTGACCAGCAGCTTTTAGATCTTGAAATAGATCTAAGGCTATTTACAAGTGCATATTCTTATGCATATATATCTACTATTTTAAATATGATCCATCTAATTTTTCAATTAGCAGTTCTTGCTGCAGGGGTGCACAAAATAGCAAATATTTTAGTAAAATGACTTAAAAGTTACTTGCTATCTGTATTGCTAGCAATGTCTACAATAGCAATTTGAATTTCATTAATGCTGCTAACATTTTCTTTGACAAATATTTTTCTTGGAATCTACAAGTGCAAAATGTATTTTGACAACTTTTGGCTTTTTACTGCTTTTCAACTACAATGTGGCCTTTAAAGCCATTTAAACTCTGCATATTGTGCATTATTTAGTTCATGCATATCTAAATTAAGAAAAATACAATCTGCTAGCTAGCTAGTGTCAGGATATAATCTATTGCCGTGCAATTTGTCATGAAATTGTAGTTCTTTTGTTGTAAAGTATTATAATTAGTGTACAATTCTTTCAGAGTTGTATTCATGATATCCTTCACAATATGTTGCAAGATTCATTCACAGAAACACATGAAGTAAGTTTTAATATACTAAATTAAGCATATATCTCTCTTGTGTTTCCGGTTTACTTTGTACAGCTGAATATATGCATGAGATTTGGGAATTGGATCTTCACAGCTAGTATCATTTTGATGAAAAATCAACCAATTTCAATCGCTGATAAATTTTGGCATTATATCTGTATTAACATGATACAAATTTAATATGAAAAAAAGACATTTCTTGATTGATTCTTACTGCCATTATAAATTATAGAAAAAAATGAGTTCTATAGTACAAAACAAAGTCTGGTCAGTTTCATGTTTTTACAAAAATTAACCAGTTTCAATTTGAAAACTAGTTTCTTTTTAGCTTGGTTTACAAAAAACATCAAACACTAGCTGGGCCAAAACTACTGGAAAAAATTATTGAAGTTTTCGCTATTACATTAAAAAGGACATCCCCACGGTTTCTTGCTTGGTAAGGAACATTTATTGGTCTCATTTCTTAGTCCAGTTAAGGATTGATTTGAATCTATGAGGTTACAATTTAAGCCAACCAAGTCTAAATAATAAGACTTTTCCAATTTCTGTCATCAATCCATTCTGGGCCAAACTGAAACTTCATCAAGTGACAATCTAGAGATTAGTGGACATAAATGTTAGAGAAGCGAAATCTTTGTTGGAATCCCTAGTTTAAAATAATTGTGCAAATTTAAATTGATAAACATGGGACTGTCTGCCTTTATTAGGCAACGCTGAAACTGATATAAATTTGTGTTGAATAGGAATAATGATTTGGAATCACTGTTAAAAATTGAAATGCCGAAAGTTTTTTGCACTTTTTGTTGCCAGTTCAAGCCGAGCCGATCCAAAACAAACTTAACCCTACGAAATGAAACATTTTAGTGACTAAAATTTGGATTACATTATTCGGCTTTCGGCTAATTTTAGCTAAACTGAAACGGTTTACATAAATAACGTAAACATTGACAATGGCAAGTTAATTTTAAATATTACTTCTTATCATGAACAAAATTTCATGCCAAAAGAAGCAAAGCTCACTATTAGCACTGCTGTTTCTGTCAAGCTTCTTTCTTAGTCCTCGATGGGTGGCTGCGAGAATACATGTTGGCAGCTTGCAAAATGTTCAAATTGCAGAAAATTGTAACAAAGTAAAGATTTTCTCTTTAAGTCAAATTACGGATGCATCGCATTTAGTTTTTCTGCTTCATCTCTTAAATTTTTTTGTGTAGCCAATAGACATTGAAAATGGAGACAAGAACTATGATATGCCGCATAGTTTATACGCAGATAAATTTCCCAAGTCTCTTGACACTCTTTGTGAAAATGATGTCATCAGTAAGTATATTGCTGATGATAAAGTTCATGGTAAGCAAAAATTTTGAAGTGTTGACGTGCGTGCCTGTTTTACACAGTAAAATACTTAGGCTCACAAAAATCATGTTTCTGATTTTATTCAGGAACTATAAGCTTTGGCCCTTACGACTAAACATTCTTGCTGAATAGTTTAGCCTTAAATTTTATCAAAAATTTTTCAAAATTTTTTGCCTGAATGTTAATCATGATAAAATTAAGTTTTCAAGAGTGTCTTAAAGACAATATTATTTCTTTAATCGATATTTAAATAAATCTTGTTACGCTCAAAATTTTTGCCTATCAATGAATGTCATTGATGTTCTTAAATTATGAACTATTCAGTTGAAGATGTTCAGAGAGGAGAGTTAAAATGTGAGTTATTGCAGTTATTTCCAAATATGGCAGACTTTCGAGCTACATTTAAGGTAAATTTCATATATACTTAAATTACATTTTTGCAGCAAAACTAAGAGGTACCTGCCGAAAAGTTACATGAAAAGACACTGGACTAGTATGATATGTCATAAAAGATCGATTCATATTTTTAATGAATTAATTTTTATATGGTATACGTATACCATAGAATAATTTCAAAAGCTACTGAAAAATAGTACTTTTCCGTGGGCACCTCTTATTATATTAGTTCCAATAATGGCAGCTAGCAACTTATTTATATGCTAATCTATCATTTCCATTACTTAAAAATAGTAATACATGCTATAATTTTTTTCCAATTTTGGAAAATTATAAATAATTCAACATCAAGTTTGTGGTGTAACTTGATCAATATCGATATTATTGAAGTTAGAACATATATATATATGCTATGAATTTGTTCTAAATTAGAATTAGAAAATTTTCAATGGTTTGACATGAAGTTTATATTTTGAAGGTTCTCAAAATTAATATTATGAAAATCAATATATACATATATTTATATCATGAGTGCCATGAAATTTTTCTATGATGTGTCTGTAGTTTAAAAACATAGGGTATAACGTATAAATTCATATCTTATGCAAAAAGATGCAAGTTACTACACTTTTGAAAAAAAATATATATATATATGCATTTGTATTATGTTTGCCAATAATTTTTTTCAATGTATTTTTAATCTGGAAAGATGTAAAATATGACATTTATGTTCATTTTTTATGTGAAAGGGGACTGACTATCATGCCACAATGGAAAATTATGAATTTTTTCCAAATTTTGAAAACCGTCATGTGTGGGTTGGTGCATTGGTTGATCAGGTAGATAAATTGATTCATTGATCTACATTTATAAACTGTAAAATTTGGATATAACAAACCAATCACGAGTACCAAATAAAATTTTTATATATTGAAATTTCTAATCCCAATAACCAGAAGCTGAACTTGTCACAATACGGCTTTTGCATTCATCTATTATAAATGAAATTTATTTAAGGTAAATTTGCAATATCAGAAGTTTAACAGTAGGTATTCATATTCTGTAATTTTTTATGCTGTACTGGCATTTGTTTTTCTTTTATTTTTAAATTTTTTATTATACAAGATCTTTAAAAACCTTTTAAAAATTGTAATGAAACGAGTTGTACATATTTTTTTTATCTTTCAGTTAAAATGCACAAAAAATTGATATGATTTCTGAATTGTTTTCAAACATGATTTTTTAGATGGGCTTTATAAACGTGGTCTGGGATGATTTGTGCAATCCAGACATATTTCGCTTGAATATCAACTTGGAGGACGATGCAAACAATCGAAGGTAAATTTCTATATGTACATGCATGCTGATGCCTTCTGATTTATACTTAAAAATTAAGATGCATAAATTATAGAAATGGAATTATAAAAATCACCAAAAAAAGCATATATGTAGTATGTACGCATCCGTATGTTTCATTGTGGATCAGCATGTTTTGATATAAATATATCTATGTATATGAGCCTAGAATTCAGCTGTTATAATGGAATTTTTTACATGAGTTTTTGGTATTCCTTCACTATATGAATTTAGCTTCTAGAACCAAATTTTATTTTTCTTGCCATATTTTTTAACTTGAGATAAATCAAATGCTTATCTTCAAGCAAATAATTTTTTGTAGACACCGTGTAACGTCTATGCCTTGCTCATCAATTGCTAGCGAAACATTGCCAGGTTGTGTGTGGATGGCTGACATATTTACCGATATCAGAGAAGAATTTGATGGAGAAGATAGGTACATGCATACATACATTATAATACAAGCATACATACTGATGAATTCATACCACATTAACAAGTCAAAGATTTGGTGTGTAAAACGTTTTTTCAAACTTACTCTCTTAATCTTAACAAAAAGCTAATTTTCAACTTTTCTAAGAATGATAAAATTGCACTTTAAAGATGTAATAACCGATTTTTGTAATGTACATTTTTTTACTCTTTGATATTGTAGTTATAAGTGTGCAATTTATAGTTTGAATTGCGGGCATACTCTATGCTGATAGAGTCTGTTTTGTCAGAGTATACTATTTGTGATGACTTGTATAATGTCATATGAATCCTTACATTCAATTCAAGCAAAAAGTCCTTATATACTATGGCAAGGTGCTTTAAGTCAACAAAATCAGTACAGGTACATCTAATTAGGATTTTTTTAATGCGTAAAAATGTATGGCAATGCCAAGACACAACTGATTATTTTAATCTAATACAGTTTCAATGCCTATCATTTTGCCATAAACATTGTACATTGCAATTGAACAAATTTCAAATTTATATTATTTTTTGTGAAAGTTTTTTTTCTGTACATATTCATGTTCATGCACTGGTTAATCATTTATTTCAGTTCTGGGGGGCGAAAGCTGTGGGAAAAACGTGCTATTGAAAATGTTAACCATCCGGATGTAATTTCATTAGACAGTGATATTCGACTACTTCAGAAATTACACAATGGAGATGAAGATGCAAATGATCACTTTACACAGAACGGAGGCAGAAGGTGCTGTTCATATATATATATATATATATAAATATGTATGTAATTAAGGGTATTCATATGAAAAACTAACATTTTTCATTAAAATGCATACTTTGTCTCTGATATTTTGTCTTTTTGAAAAACATGATGACATGACATGTATGCGATAAGTGTTTCTCAATTTTAGCAAATATTGGAACCATATCATATAGTGGTGCTGTTGACACAATTATACTAAATTTAAGCAATTAAATGGCTAGTTAGTTGGTATTGAGTAGTACACTGTAGTATATACTATACTAGTCTGATTTAGTATGCACAAATGTAAGGAACATGTATTGCAGATGAAATATTCAACAATACTTATATATATATATATATACATTTACGTGTTATTGTAAATTAAAATTTTTATATCAGTTATTGGTACATAGGAATATGGGTATAGTTATGTACTACTATTTTTAGCTTTATTTTCTAAACATAGTATATATATATATATATAGTTTTTAATACACTTTGAGATATATAAAGATATATAATATATTTTTAGGCTGCATGAGGAAAAAATGGTACTAATGCCTTCTGGTCGAAAATTAGATGATGGATCAGTAGTTCGAGTTCTTTGGCTGTACACCAACCGAGCTAGAGACAGGTCATTTACTAAATTTTTTAAATGTATTGCTGGTTACTATAAAATATGATGTTATTATGCAGGATAATTTTTTCAATGTATATGAAATTTGAAATGTATGTAATACATAAATGATAATGATGGCAACAATTGCTAAATTTTATAAATATAATATATTGTCAAATTTGTTTTGCAACAAATTTTTGCTCATAAAAATGATACTATTTGGTTGCACACGCTCATGCACACATATATGTATATACGTATATTATCAATAAAATGAACAAAGTCTTTAACATGTAATATTTTGTTTTAAAAGGTAAAGAATAGTTTTTCACAAAGTTATGTAAACTTTACTTTTGCTTTTAATGTAAATTTTGTACTAAGTTTAATTTTCCAAACTATTAAAATGAATTCATTTAAAATATTACGCTGGTGCACTTACTGCTGCTATTCAAAATAACAACCTTTTAGATATGAGTGGGATGAACTGTACGTTGAAGTTTTTTAAAAGTAAAAAATCATATTTAACAGCCTTAAAAGATAAAAGATAAAGTAATGGTTTAATTTTTTAGTGCTTCTGTATTTGAATTATTCTTTTAAATTAATGGCTTGCCATATAAACTTAATAAAGATTGAAATATAGCAAAACAGTTAAATATGGATTCTATCTTAGAATTTAAGAATTGCAATTTTTTGTTAGATGGACTGACACTGGTATCAAGTCAAAAATTATTGCCGGTGCAGTTACTGCTAATCAAGTTTTAGACAACAGCAAAGCTGGCTTTAAAATTGAAGTTGCAGATGTAATGTATGTGGAGTACATCGATTCCACGCATGCACAAACACTAAGTGTAAGACCCTATGTGCTTTATTTAAATTTATATAAATTACTTATTTGTGTTGTAAAACCCTGTTTTATTTGAATTTGTAAACTCTATATGCTATGGACAATTTAGCATGAGTAAACTATATTCATTGAATGCTACACTAATGACCTAATCTACTGGTCCTATTCAAGATATCACATATATACCCAGGATTCGGGCAATGTTTTTCAACTATGTTCTTAACAACCATACAACAGTGTGCAATACACTTTGCATGAGAAATTTTTTTTGAGATTACTGAATGTATTTTTTGTACTGACAATTTGTTTTATTTAAAGTTTTAAACTGAACTTGGATGCAATATGACTTTCTGTTCATTTGTCATAAGCAAATATTTATTAAAAATCATATTCTATTATATCAGAAATTTACTGTATTGTTTGAATATGCCACCAGTTTACATATATGCATATATTTTGATTAACAATGTTTATAGGACTTGAATGAAGAAAAAATTCCTGGTGTGGTTGAAGCACGAGAACATCATAAAGCAGATTTAATTCAGATGATCATTGAAAGTGACCAGTATTGCGGGTACGATATGACTAGTTATGTCTAGTCATGTAATGTATATATATATAAATGCAGACTAGTAGAGTATACAATTTAGTATACTAGCCACTCTTTGAATATGTAATATACTGGTATAGCATACTATCCAGTGCATTCAGCTCCATTTAAATATGCAAGTTTAGTATACAATCTAGTATACTGGCTATTATTTGAATATTTAATTAAAATGAATACATTCTAGAAAAGTATTCGAGCTGAAGTATAAATGCGTGCCTCAAGCTTTGTATCACCTCAGTGCTGGTCAACTAGTCACAAAAAATAAAATTCTATTGTTTTTTTCCACAATTGACTCTAAGCAAAAACATATTAACTGAATATTTAACTACGTTACATAAAACTTTTGTGATATTATTAAGAAAGTACTACATACTTCTATTGATTTAAAAGTCAACCTTAAGATTTTACCTAAAAGTCAGAAAAATTATTTTAATTATTTTATTGACTCATATATCCACAAACTAAATTTTAGTAACATGTATATATGTATGCGTGCTGATATTGAAAATTATTAACTTCAGTTCAAATGTCTTTTTTGTTTGTGTTTCAGGTATGGAAATTTGTTGAGTTCAAAGTCATCATTATTTTCGGTAAATGCTCATTATATATATATATATATGATGCTTCATTTGCAAGTGCTATATTTACATTTCTTGTACAATTTTTTTTCAATAGTGATTGATGTATTTTTAAATGATTATAGGATTATGGGTATAGCGTGGTATACAGCGATTGCATATCAACTTACTCACATATACATGAAATTGGACATAATATGGGATGCCAGCACAATTATGAAAACTCTGGTCACAATACAGTATGGAAGTACGGTGATGGATATCGGTATGTATACAACTATGAAATAGTATGCGTACGTATATGCATCAGTATCATACATGTATGTAGCAGTAGGCATAAATTTATGAGTCAGTATATACTAGCACATAAAATGATGTCTGACCATCCAGCACAAAGTTCTGCAAAGTAATATCCATTTAATTGTGTAATTTTATTTGTTTTCTCTACTTGCTATTAGCTACTGGACGCGCTGGATACATATATTCCTTTGCTTTTACTGATGACTCATTTTGATCATGTTGTTATCAAAGAAAATGCTTTTAATTTGTATATAATCTAAATTGTTGCATAAGGCAACATTCAGGACTCTTAATTATGCTTTAAAAATGCAGATCAAAAACTGACTTTTATAGTATGTATGTAAAAAACTCATAAACCTTGCATGTCTATTCTACAGTCTGCTTAATATTAGCTTACAAGATGCAGTAGTGCTTTTGATAAAATTTTCAAAACTCTTACATATTCTTTCCAATTTTTAAAACTGTCTAGGTATTCTGAAAAACAATCAATTCTACTAGTTAATATAGTAATATTTTTTTTCAAATGTGCTGTAGATTAAATTTAAATTATAGCACCTTATTGGGAATTCAATCGTCTTTTTCCATAAAAAGACTTGTATATATGCATTGATACATATATTTTTTCAATTTTAACCTTATGGTACATTTTTATTTATTTTAAGATTACAATATTGTGTCTTGCACAGATATTGTAATGATGGAGCAACCCTTCCGCCTTATTATAGAAGCGTAATGTCCTATTCCTGCAATGGATCAACCAGAATTCCCTATTTCTCTAACCCAAATGCAATGTACCTCAACAAACCCACAGGCATTGGTAAGGTTATTTTTCTATACAGATAGACATATGAAAGTAGTTGTTCTGTTATATTAGCTATTTAATTTTTCCCAAATTTATTATTTTTATTTATAGCATAAATATATATATATATATATATATATATATATATATATGTATACTTTGCATAGTCCATTGCAACTTTACTGATAGTACGTTTATGCATGCATATTTTTTTCTTATTAGCTGAAGCTGACAATGTGCGCGTACTGCAAGAAACGAGATTTTTTGTTGCAAACTTTAGACAAGGGAGTACAGTAGCTGTTCAACCTACTGAACTACCAATTACAGGCAATTAGAAATACATATAAATTTATAAAAAATTATGCATAACATATACTCATATGTACCCTTACCTTTGAATGTCTAAACATAAGTGCTCAGGTAACTAAATAAAACTATAAGTTCATTGAAGTTTTTACATATGCAATATATACATATATATGTATATATTCTTTCAAAACTAGTAATTTTGTAAGTAACATATTTTGCACAACTGGTATAAATACTACATTTTTTGCATTCTAGTTGAAATTGTTTAATGGCTGCACATACTGCATTGAAAAAAATATTTTTTATTGAAAAAATTTATCTGCCTATGAAGTAACAAAATATGCTGTGTACAGTGCTTCATTGAAAGGATATTTTTCAAAAAAACTATATCAAAAATAGATATATATGTTTGAAATAGGCATTTTTTTATATTAATTGAATTTTGTTGTAATAAAACTTAGCTTACAATATAAGATTAATTATAAACTAACAGAGAGCATGTATGCATATTTTATAGTTTTACAAAAATAATATTATAAATATACATATTTATTAATTTATTTATTTCCAGAATCTCCGATACTACCAATGCCGATAACTATAGATATGGGTGCTTATGATTATATACCGGGCTCAAAGGTACCTTTTCAATTATTTTTTCCTTTCTCATTTTTTTGTCATATGTAATATAGTTAAACTAATTTCAATTGTGTACATTCCTTGAAAAATTGCGTTAAGTACTTAGCCTTTTCTATAAAAAAGTTTATTTCTTTCCTATGCATATGTAATTTTAACATAGATTTTGATGAAAATGTTAAATCGTGATCATACAGCACAGTATCTTTATATATAATTACTTTTTTTTTGTTTTAGGACAAAAAATATGTATTGATAATGTGTATGTGTGTACACTTTGTAAGTTTTATAGCAGAATTATTTATTTTGTACATGATTTTACAGAGTAGAGAAGGATTTGACTATCATGATGTTGATACTATCAATCGCGGAAGTATGAACTATCGAAAAGACCAGGTATGTACACATATATTTCAAAAATATAAGAAAAAATTTTTTGGGTTCTTTTTTACAAAATCTGCATAAAAGTATTCGATAACATAAAATTTGGTATAATAGATTTTCATCTAAGCATTGCAAATTTATTGATATTTATGCTATATATTTTCTAAGAATAGCTTGAAGATGTTTTGTAAATAAACATATCAAGGTGCATATACGTTTACGCATGTAAAGAATGTGTAGACAGGTTTGTATAAATGTATATAGGTTGGTTTTACTTCTAATTTTTATTACTATATTTCAAAATATATGCATGTGTTCATATTATTGTATGCTTGTGTTGACCTGCATGCATAATTGCAAGCAATATATATATATGTAAATGTTTTTATAATTGAATGTATAAGCATGTTATATGCATATATGCAAGTATGCAAATATGTGCATACATATGTATCTATCAGTGTATATGAAGACAATGATTCTAAAGTACTAGTCATTTGAGCAATAATTAGGTCCCTCTGTTGCTTTTGAATAGTACCTGTACATTATTAACAAAGATGACTTCCAAATATACTGTTAGTATACTAGGCTTCAATGATCATCACCCTAACATGATACCTGGGACTTTACTAATAAAACCTAAGCTATTAAATACAACTGGTACTTAAGATTGTCATTTTTATACTCACTATTAATTGTATGTAGATATATCTAAATGTATATGTTTGTTCTTGTGAAGGTGATAATATCAGACTTATGATAATCTTGACACACAAATTTCATTTTCTAGGGAGTAGATTGCAGTCCAGGTTTATTATCCTATACATCACCAAGTGAATGGGTTCATTATACTAGAAATTTTACCGGAGGCACTGCTGATGTACATGTGCTAGGATCAAGTTGGAAAACAGGAGGAATAATTGAAGTGACTTTTAGAAAATGCAATGGAACGGTTTTGTCTGGCACAGGTGGCTTTTCATTATATTTCTAAAATTTATACTACTCCAGCTATTTGCTAAATGATTGCAGCAAACTTTGTCATATTCAACTTGTCAGCCTTTAGTTAGAACTTTTTTTTATTTGATATTGATCACTAGCAAAATTTAAATCAAACAATTTTTTTATTGGTATATCTTTGTGAAATGTTCAACTGTGTTGTTGCACATTACTTCACTGAGTATGTTTTCTATACAAACTTTCTTAGCATTCAAATTTGCATAACAATTTAAAATTTCAAGAAGTGTTATATTTTAATACTATCCTGACAAATTTTTAAAGGCAGTTTGATTATTATCCCTTGGTATTGTATTCAAATCAAATTTGAGATTGTTTTGGGCCAAGTTTTAGAAAATGTAAACTTTAGGTCTTTTAAATATAACAACTAGGCATTATGTTTGGTTGAAGATGTTAGGTAGTGTTGCAATATAATTGCAAGCTTTTCTTATTCATCAATAGAACAGAACAAAAAATTAAATTAAACTTGATGCATATTCATTGATAAATTTAATTTTTGGTAATAAATATTCAGATTTATATAGAGAGTATTGAATTAGTGAATAAGTAAAAGTATTTAAATATTCCAAGTTATTTTTATATATATTATCATTCATTGTTTCAATAGGAGCCACAACACTTTTTTTCCCAAAAACTGGAAGCTATAGTAATTATAGGGAATTCAAGTTATCTGAGAACGTAGTACTTCCAACCGGATTAGCAACAATGAGAGTCACCTTTATTTCAGGTAGAATCTTAAAATATTCATACATGATGATATGCATGTACACCTATAGTGAAACAAATCATTTCCTACAGATATATGTATGCATAAATACATGCATGTTAATAAGTGCTCATATATAAAAGATCATATTCATATGTATACAAAATATTGCACATCTACATTCATTTATGTATATGTAACATTTTCTAATTGTGATTGTAATGCAGTTATGGTTTTTCATAATACTGTATTTTTATACTTTTACGTTAATTTAAATGTAAATATGTTGAAATTCGAGAATAATTATGTAGATACTAAGGCAAGCATATGTTATATTTCTGCTTATAACTTACATAGGGGGTCTAAATCTAAAGACAGTGAGATTTGTTCCTGTCAGTATTGCTGATCAAGAAATTATTGAGGCAGCAGCAGGGGTTATGCTGCCTTGTCAGGTATGCATGTATGCGTTATCATATAAACAATATTATAGTTGCCATACTAGATTACATATTTTTTGATAATATTTTTGTTTGTATTTGAACTCTGTTAAAAGAGTGTACAGAAGTATATTTAGTTTTAAAAAACGTATATATATATATATATATATGAGTGTAACTTAAAGTTTTATATTGTTTTATTCTATAAAATTATTTTTTTCTGAATATTTGAATGTATTTTCAGGATTTTTTTGCTCAAGATGCTATAATCGATATGTCAACTGATATTAACGGTATCTTTTTGAATGCGGATGGAAGAACAAGTTGGATAGATAGTGGCGATTCTATCGTATTCACCTTAAACGTATCAAGTTCTGGGTACTATGAGGTATTTTTGAAGATAATTAATATTTATCCTGAAGTCAATAAATTATATTTGATGAAGATGCACCCACATATATGCATATTTAGATACATATGTTTGTATAACATTCAGTAAATTTGGGATATAGAAAATTGTCAGGACTATCAAATTCATTTGTTGTACTCAAAATTCACTATATTCAAACACGAAATGGAACTTGGCACAATATATATTTCTGTTTCAAACAAATTTGCTATATCCAAAGTTGATGGACTTGTTTTTCAACAGGTTGCGTATGAACTACAGGGAATGACACCATTGGAAGATATGCACTTTAAAACTTTTCTTGTTGAGGTGAGGATTTTAGTTTTTCAGGAAAAATATTGAAATGTATGAATTGGAAAATCGAAATTTATGAATGTATTTATAGTCTGTACATGAGTATAATCTTTGTTTATGGTAACTTTAAATTTTAATGTAAAAAAATATTTTGTAACTTACATAATCTATGAGTACTAGACCTTATTATAAGAAATTTATATTTTTATTTAATTGAATCTAAATTCAGATACTAGTGTCCTGTAGAAATAATTTTTTTGTTTTTGCGTATAGAAAAATATATTATTTTAAAACAATTTAGAACAAACAAGTTATAAATTAAATGTTGAAGAAATATTGTAAATGCAAAGAATTTTAAACATATGATTTTAATACCATGAATTTAATTTGGAAGTTTTGAAACTGTCATTTTGGTCGTCACCATGTTAAGTTACTTTTTAAATTCAATTTAACTGAACATCACATCTTATTTGGAGTTCGACTTGAAGAAGTTTTAACAAAGTTGAAAATTTGGCAGGGACGAGCAAATTGCAGTGAAGTATCAAATGAAATGAAATATGAAGGGTTACTGAGCATGTCAAATATTGATGCAGAAGAAGGATCTGATTTTGAATTATTTCAAGCAACTTCGATATTTTTAAACGAAGGAAAATTTCAGGTTAAATATGCATTTACAAATACTTATATTCCGTACACTCGTTGTGGAGATTTTACATGAATACCTTTTTTACAAATTTTTTTTGTAGCAATAAATCCTTAACTTTTCAATTACATTTCATATGTGATTAAAAAGCGCATATTCATTATTTCTAACTGTTATTTTTTTGTTCCAGAAATATACATTATGCTTTGAAGAGGCTGGATGGGTTGTCCTTGGACACATCTGCATAGCACATTCATGTTCATAGATAATAATTTTTGAGAATCTTTATATAAACGTTAGTGGTAGAAACGTGGTAAAAGTGTATTGATGTCATATATTGCAGCAAAAAACGTAAGCATTATGTATGTAGGTAAAATTAATAATAGAGTGCACAACTTGTTCTGTCGTCTTGTAAATTATGACAAAATGGCAACTAATTTTCTAAAACTATGACCTCATTTTCATATATTTTCAAAAACGGTTGAAAGTGACTAGTAATTGTCATGTTGAATGTAAAATTCTGATATCTACTCAAAAACAAATATAGAAATAACATATAGAAATAAGAACATCAAAACTTTTACTATTAATTATTTTCTATGCTCGTTGGAAAGTTCCACTTTTTCAATATGATATTCTGTTGTCTACTTTACGCATTGAATTGCTGAAAAGAGAAATATCAAATTAACTTTTTTGTCCGCATATGTTTGAAAAGCAGTTGATTAACGTACATTTAAGCACTGTGTAACTCGTTTCTATAGAATTTTTATTTTTAAAAATTTAGTCAAATTATCTTGAAATATTTTGTTAGAACTTCAACTTCACAAGTTCAAATGAACAGCATTGAATATGACACATTTAATTTACTTGAAAATAACTAAGTTTTAAATGTAGTATGTATACAAAAATTGTGGCTTAAAATGGTTGATTAAAAATTGAAATGAAATTATTGAATTTTTTATCTTTAAAAAATAAATATAATTTTTTTAGAGAAATTTTACTTAAAATTCAAGGCGTTTTATAAGAGATATTGTTTGATACATGCTACTACAATTTGAAATTTTGCGGGTCTTTTGCAAATGCAAATAACACTCTACTACTTCAAATTTGAATGTAAATACTAACTTTTTTCTTTCCCAAATTCCTGTTTAGATTGTGCAAGACTAACAAATAGATATTCTTCAGGTTAAATACTTTACAATCTGACAAAAACATGCATCAATAGTAACAAATAAATAAGTTATAACAGCAGTAGATTAGAAGAAAATTAGAATAGCACATTCACAGACAAATTAAACAGAAAAGATCAAGGCAACTGATTTAGAATATAACTTCAAATGTACAATTTGCAAAGATAACAGTAAAAATGAACTCTTGAGATTGGATGGATGGAAAATAAAACAATGCTTAAGAGAATAAAAGCATTGTAATTCACCATCATGGTAGCAGTAGAGCAAGAGTCGCGTTCATTTACAATATTGTCAACAGCCCTCTGTATGGAATGCATGTCTAAAATCTAATACTCCTGTAGTGTAATGATGGAATCATTTCATGTAGCACACTGCTATTTGTTACCTTTTGCAGCTATTGAGGGTTACATTGTAGCACTTTGATAGAACTAGAGTGTCATAGACTACTCTGTACAGGTTCAGTAACCACCTTCTTTTTGTATTATGACAAATAGTTAAATATTGCAAACTTTTTCTTTTTGGTACTTCTACAAGTTTCACCCTATAAAAATTGCAGATCCTGCTTGTTTCAAAATATGTCATTGTCATAAGCACACATGTTAGTTTCTAAGAGAACTGTATCTTAGCATAGAAAGAATACTTACTAGAGGTGCATTTAAAAAAAAGACAAAAATATATCATTACTTATATAATGGTGTCAGTACCAAAATATTTTAAGTAAAATAAAACTAAAAAATATTTCTGACTTTATCACTAAGTAGCCAGCAAGCACTTCTTCAAAAAAATCATGTCCAGAAAAAAAGGACAGTTCTAGACATAGAGACTGAGCTGCTGGTACCTCAGAATATTATTTTGCAGCTTTGCTTTACAAACCTTCTTAGATAAAAATAGATATATTATTGCAGGTGCTTTAATATTGTTAATTTCAAAATTATGATTGTTCACAAGAAAATCAGCTGGCAGCCAGTAAAAATATGACCACAGTTTATATTCAATAGCAGCTACAACTTGCTAAAAAAATCATAGTATGTACACAATCAAATTAACTAGTGCTTTAACAGTGCTTGTTGATTAATGAATGACAATTTTTTTACAGTAAAAATGAAGAAACTTTTGCTGGCAAAATTTATCATTTGAAAAATTGAAGCTGGAAGACAATAATGAATTTATGTTCAAAAAGCATGATAAAAGGTTCAACAAATAAAAGGATTTTTTTTTCAAACTTTGAAGGATACATCTAAATAAAAAATACCTGCTGCTCTATACTTTTGATTATAAGATTCTGCAGCTGCTTAAAAAGTCAATTTCCGCAGCAAAGTTTCTTTAAACTTCTATACCACTTTCAAGGCAGTTCCAATGTTTTAATCTTACAGCATCAATAGAAATCACTTGAAAAACACATTTTGAACTTGTATTAAATTCAATATTTTAAACTATCATTTAAATAAGGAACGGTGTACCATCATAATTTCTCATTATAGCATGGACACAATCAGTTAAAAAAATAGCAGCGATGCATGTTCAGGTTTGGCATTTAGAACAGTGCTATTTTTGGCTTTTTTCTGGGGTGCTAGATGATGTGTTTCAGTTAATATTGAAAATTCAATTTGGAATGGATTGCATATGCATGCAATGCATGCAATTTACAAAGACAAAAAATATAAATATCATGTGTATAAATTATTGATCACGCCAGTATCTTTCTTCTTAAATCAAATACAAATGTGACTAAAAAACGAATATAAACTGTTTAGTTTATGACACAAAAACTAAAGTAAATCAAAGGCAAACTATAAACTATAGTTTTATACTAACCTTTACTAATTGAAACTTGGTTGAAAATTTAATCATCACTTTATAATAAACATAACTGATGATGTAAAATATTTTTATACCATTGAAGTTGAAAATATGGATATAATGATATTAATATCACTAATGTTCAAGATTGTTGACAGTACCAGTATAAAAGTGATTCATAGTCAAAAAGCATTAAGGGATTGTAAAGCAAAAATCCAAACTGGTAGTTGTTATAATTCTAGGTAAGAACTAATTTCATCATTAAATTATGCATGCTTTCACAATTTTAAGGCTTGAGATTTGTTCAATAGTTTTTGGGAATCTTTAAATTGTTAGGGATGTAAGATGCGCAACACATTCGTAAGCTATATATTGTGTGCCTCGTATGAAGAAAAAATACACTTTTCTCACATGTTATTCTGCTAATGAAAAACATAGTAGAAACTGTTGATAGTTTCCCTAAGTTGCCTAGAGTTAGAATGTTATAATAAGTATTTTCATATGAATTTATTGATTCGTAATTATACATTTGCAATGAGTTCAAAATGAGTAGACTATTTATTATTTTCATTGAGTCAGTCACACGGAATTCGTCTCGTAATAAATTTGGAATTCGAACCAGAATAAAAATTCGGGATTCGGTTCGGGATAAATTCGGGATCTGATATTAAGTTGAATCTCAAGCAAACGCCAAATATAAGGCGCGAAAATTGTAGAAATAAATCTGCATACACCTTCGCATTGCGTTCATAGACATACTAATCTGAGTCATGGCGGAAGAGAAAGCGCTGATTAATGAATTATTGCTTGTGAGTTCTTATTTAGGAAATAAGGTGGATGGTAAGTTTGTGAGAGATAATGAATGTCTGGAGTGGTTGCAAGATCTTTTGAGGTAATAAATATTGTTTGCCGTTCGCTTTTAAATATGTGGATTATTTCAAATTTTAGTGCTTTGTTTATGTTTAATTTCTGTTGATATTGTGTATTTCTGCAGAGCGATAAGGCAAGATACCTTGGTAGCTCGGAAATACCTCATGGCAATTAATGTCCCTCGAACAAAGCTAGCACCACTTCTCTTATGCTCTAGAAATGATCCTGCATTTGTGTTAGTATTATTGAAAATAGGAGTCGTTTTGTCGATGCCTTTGAGTAGAGCATCAGAAGATTCGCTAAATCTACCCATGATTCTTTGTAAAACAGAACTCAGTGCAAGAAATACTACCCAAGAAGAACACGTTGCAAGGTATTTATATCTGCTAGATTGAAAGAGGTTAAACCAATAAATATCTCAAAGCGATGATTGATACTTCATCAATCTTAAAAGTTTAGCGCACCATTTATTTTCAGATTTAGATAATATTTTCTACACAGATGTCTGAAATTTCGGAGTTTTTTCTCAGAAATCCTGCAAATATTTTCATCCATCTATTCATGCATTAGCGATCTAATTTTTTGAACTATACGATGCATCATTTGTGTGATTATCAGTAATACTATTTTGGAAATGCTAAAAGCGAAAATAGTATTGAGCTGTAATTCTCAGTGTACTATTGATAGAAAGAAAATTTCATATACTTTCATTTCCCAGGAGGAGCTGTGCCTTAGAACAGACAAAAGCTCTGCAAGATATAAAAACTGCATTTTGTAATGTGGAAATTTTTTATATACTACTAAATGAACTCAAAGGACCTTTGGGTATTACTAGTAACACATCCAGAACAGATTCTGAAGAGCTATATTTAGAGTTGATTTTGACATTTATACGAAATTTGTTGAAGATAAAAAATAAGCATGGCCCTGGAGCTCAGGAAGATTCAACTATGCTGTCACTAGTTGATGGATTGATGCTTGAAGTTTTTCTTTACATTGTTCGGGTAAAGTTCATAGTTAAATTTTCAGTATTGAATGCAAAGTAAACAGAAAATAAATATGCATAAATACTCAAACGGTTGTTATTTATCATCTGGATTATATAATTTTATGTTTAGCAAAGTAAATTTGAGAAAGTACTTTAATCGATAAGTACATAACTTTATACTCTAAAATATGGATTTTTAAAATACTTGCAGATTTTTGCCTTTTATTGTCATTCATTTTTGTTGTGGTTCATTGTTCTTTGATCGTAACTACCAGATATTGCTAGCAATCTCTGGTTGTATCTTGTGCAGATATTGATGCAGGCCAGTATAGGTGCTCAGTCCAATAGCTAGCTATAATTTGAATATTTAGGCTGAAGTATAATTTCGTTCTCTCAATTTGTAATATCACTCAATCTATATTTCCTTTATTGTTTTTTATTGCAGCGTTTCGTTTCATATTCAAACATAATGATAATAATTAAAATTGTATGTTTTTTCATTTTGCGATTCTTGACCTCCATTAGAATATTGGCGACCACCAAAATGCGAAGCTAAATCTTCTCATGCTCGATATCTTGGAATCTGTTGTAAGCCATCAGAATCCAGCGTGTTGTGCCCAAAACTTTGCTTTAAAAGAAGTTAAGCTGAAGGATATATTGGCTCGGGAACAGTCAATTCGGTGCTTGAAGTACATTTCTCAGCCTATAAAGAGGTCAGTATCTGAATCTATCAAATTATTCTGAAACATGACTATTCGACAAAAATGAACTTCAAGTGATATAAAAAGTAATTATATATATATATATATATATGTTTAGCACCTTCAGTTCAATTCCTTTACTTGAATATCATTATGATAGGTTTATCTGTTTGAAAATTTTTCTCATTTTTAATTCGCAGTCGACATTCCCACTTCGGGACTAATATCAAATTGAGAAATGACGCAATTGAAAAAACTGCAAGAAAAAATTGCAATACTCTGGATTTCAAAGTTAAAAATGCCCCAATAGGAGGAAATCGACCACATCATTTAACAGGAATTCAAGAATTTTGTTCGGAGTTCTTAGAGGCTGGTTATGCACCCTTTTTTCGAAGCGTCAAGGTAATGCATGTTTCGCAAAATATCACTTCATTATTATTTTTATTTACGATTTGGTTTTAGTGCAAAAATAACTCAAGATATGCTAATTAAAATTGGTTATAAATAGTGATGTTCGGAAAACAACTTTTTAACTGTTCTATAATTTTTTAAATTGTTAACAGTCCCAAAACTGTATTATTAGAATCATAGTTTTTGGTCAATATTTTTTGATGCTGGGAGATAGTTAACAGTTATAGTATATATGTTAGCACATTTGCTTCCGCAGCTTGTTATTCGTTGTACTGCTGTCATTTGTGTCTTGTACGGTGACAGTTTCTCAGCTGTGCAATGGCAATCAATATTTTTCAGTCGTAACTGTTAAAAAAAATCCATCGAGTTTGGCCGAGTTCTATGATTTATCCATTTTTTCGTATTCTAATGTAAATGCTCGCACTATGGTTTCTCTATATTTTACTCATTTTGTAACAGTTTCATGATAATTGATTGTTTGTGGTAATCAAACCATAGTGCTGATTTTCACGCAAAAAGTCTTTTTTCTATTTCCTAGGAGAAATTCAGTAGAGTTTTCAATGCGTTTTTATCGAATTTTGTGGAAATTAGATGAAGCAGTTTTATTTTATACTCTTTAATGCGGGTTTTCAGGAAGAATTTCGAAGAGACTCGTCCCGTGTCCAATCGGAGGATAAGTCAATATTTTTTAGACTTGCAACGTTTTTTATGAAAGTTCAGAGATTTGGATTCATAAATAGCAAGGAAAAGGAATCGAAATACAAGATTGATCAGGTGCAATCATGATTTATTCATGAAAATTACTTGCAGCTATCAATATAGGTCCATACATATATATATAGTAGTTCTGTTGAAATATGCTTAACTGTATGCTCAATGTTTATTGGTGCTTTTTATTTATGCCATCCAATGAACATAGCATATGGTATAAATATATTTCCCTGATTTAATTAGTACAAAATGCATAAGTGTAGACCACTGAATCATTTTGCGCCATTCAAAACCTATTCTAAATTTAACATTTCCACACAATTGAACTCATTATGAGCTGAAAAGTCATTGAAGCACGAGTTTGCCCTTTCAAATCCTCTTTCACAAGTGCCATATCTATTGTTCATGAAATCCTTCTTTTTGTAATAGTAATTTTCTCATTTGACTTTACTACCATGCATATGTAGATAGTATATAATTGTATTGTGTCCTAATTCATTGAAATTGAGTCAAAACTAATTAGAAGCGCTTTATTTTGTTGGATTTCTACTTTGTCAAGGTTCTGGAAACAATGGACAAGATGTGTTTTTCTCTTGCTATAAATGATATCGAATCAGTGGTTTCAAGCCCGACTACAATGATGAATTGGAAAAAATTAGCTGACGCCCTAGCATTTTTGACTGAATTGATGCATGTTTTGGTAAGTGACTCGTTTTCTTATCCTGATTAACGATGCATACTGAAAATCGAAATTAGCACTTAATGATATAGCAGGAATTTTTTAAGCAACAGTAGAGAAATAGAGAATAGAAGACAGAGAGATATTATACATTGAAGTTTGCAATTATACTTCAACATGAGTATTGTTCTAGAAGCTAGTTCTGTTACCGCAAAATGCAGTATACGGTAGTATACTATTTGACATCGTATGCATATAGAGCATGTATGTTTTGGATCTTATATTGAACTATGAGCTTATAAGAAAGAATGTATTTGCAATTTGAAATGAAGACTTGTCCCACCCGCAATGTGCGGTCTATTTTTTTTGTTTAGGGGATTCTGAGCCGATCTGAGCTAAAGTCTCATCGAGTTTTGTCTCTCGGACTCCTACAAAATATTTTTTATGCAAAGGAAAATATTGATCAGCTTCAGCAAGTCTTAAAACTGTGGAATCCTGTGAAGCATGGTAGAGACTACACTGCAAAACTTGTTGAACTGGTCCACGTTACTCTACAGGTAATCCCATATTTCACTCTAATATAACGCCTCTCAGTGAATGTTTAGAATAGACAACTTAAGAGAAGGATTTTAAGAACAATAAATAGGGCACTCGTGAATGAGGATTTGAAATAGCAAACACGTGCTTGGATGATCTTTCATCTCATAATGAGTTCAATTGCGTGGAAATGTTAAATTTAGAGTAGGTTTTGAATGGCGCAAAGGATTTCAAATGTTAGCAGTCTATCGTAAACTTCCATTTAAAATTCCTTATCTTATATTCAGTAACACTGAGCATCTGTACAATTCAAATCCGAAATGTAGGGGCATTCAGTTTTAGAATGTTCATGACCTATTGAATCAATTGAACTTTTTATTGCAGGCGAGAACAGTGAAAACATAGAATTGGTTCCTTGACTAATATAAACACAACAAAAGAATCTTCTAGAACAATGAATACATCTTTTTGAGCTTATGGTGCGTTCACTATTGCTAAAAAATCCTATTTCGAAATAATTCTGATAGATTTATAGCAACAAAAGAATAGTTAAGTTGCCTATTTCATGCATTTCCTTCTTGTATTCAACTCTGTACGTTTTATTCCATATGTCGCTAAATTTTTTTTAAATTTGCGAGACTTAGAGTTGGGTTGGTTTTTCATGATGCTGGGTCTTACCTATGGTAATATTATCTTTATTTGACTGGTTTTTGTAAATTAATTTCATAGGCACTCGAACCCTGGGAAGATGTTTCGGATGGCGAGATTGAATCCGAGCCAAATCCTGCAGTTAGAAATGCATATTTGCTAGCCAAGGCTTTCGACCTAGAAACATATTTCTTTCAACTTGTCACTAACCAGTAAGTGATACTGTTTTCTCTAGATTTTATCATATCTACAATTCTAGCAAAAATGAGGATCTGAAGAAAATAAACCTGCATTAACCTTTTAAGCCCATAAAAGCCGCTACTATCGAAATGAAAAAAAATTTATATTTTTCCAAAATCTTGATATTATATATATTGTTTGTCACTGATTAGATTAGAAAAATCACTGTTTCATACTTATTAAATATCTGACTATAATTCTTTAGTGCCTGGGACAATAATATTTCATGCACAAATTATTTAGAAGTAGAAATTGATAAATAATTTTCATTTTGAAAATATAACACTAGTATGAACGACAGACATCTATTTTTTTAATTCTCGGTAAGGTATTTTTTTTAGATGAAATCTCAATTGTGATTGCATATTTTTGTTTGCTTTTTTCATGAAATGGTCAGCTTTGGCTATAATTATATAGCATTCAACTAGCTGGAGGATATAATATCATAAATATTTAAGATGAATTTGATTTTGTTCAGAACTGTTCGAATGTATTCAACTTTGTTGAGGGATTTCACTGACAACGATTCCTCCACGAACATGCAGATAACTTCATTTTTTGTGAGAATGTGTAAATCATCAACTGTCAGGGCTAGAAAGCGAAGAAGAAATGATAGTAAGTGGTTTTTATTTATAGAGATTCATAAAGATAAATATAGTATTATATAGTATGAGTATAGTATTTTTGTCCTCTACTGCATTAAACTTTTGATCTAACAAATTTAAGCTAGAGGATTTTCACTTATAAAAAATAAACGAATAGTACGATTGTGCCAAGTTCAGCTTCTGATTTTCAAATAAAATGAGTTTCGAAAAAAGTGAATTCATTCGATTGTCCCGATAGATGTTATAATCGAGGTAACTTACTGCTTTCGGTATAATTTATGCAGATCTAAATTTAAAATTTTGGTCAAATTCGGATTTTTGTTTTCTTCGTATATTCAAAGTACTACAAAGTTAGATTAACTTATTTTTGGTATTTTCACTGGAAAAATATATATATATATATATATTCGTATGAATTTCGCAACCTCTAGAATATATCAAATGCATACTATAAATTGGTATGCATTGATCTTTTTTACAATCTTCGATTTCTATAATATGCATACATATACATATATTTATATGAAAAAGTATCATACTTATCAAATATTTATCTTTCGAACTATAAATTGTCGTTTTTTATAAGCGCTTTATTCTTTTTAGATAGCGAAGATTATGCAGCTACTTTGGAGCCAATGCTCTATAATTTTTATACTCTTGCAAGCTTTGCACTAGTTCTGAGTTCACCTCATGTCAAAGTTGCTAGCAAATTTGGAGATTCAAAAGTACTTTTTGACTTAGAAAAATTTTCTTCATCAGTAGTTAGGCATTTTTCAAAATTATGCCAGAAAAACAGATTAGCATGTGTTGAGGCGCTTTTTCAACATCAGCATCCACGAAGGTATTTCGTACATTTCAAATTTTAATTTATTCAATTGTTCCTCAATTAATGTGTTTTCTTGTATTAACTCGGTTATTACATTGACAAACTTTAGATAACGGGGGTGAAAATTCAATTTATAATTTTTTTTGCTTATTTGATAATTATTTAAGAAAATATGTCTTGGTTAGTGGTGTAATTGTACATGCCAAGAAACAGGTATAATCGAGAAATAAAAAGCTCCAAATATTTAATTGATATTATGATTTTGGCTCATTGTTCAGTTAGTACACTTAAGTATTCTATTCGAGTGGAATTTAAAAAAATGTTAAACACATTTTCATTATGTTTCTACATTTTGTAGCTTTGTTGAGGATTTGGAAAGCTGCTATGGAAGCACTGCATACCAACCAGATGAAGTTATCCCTCATGTAAGGATTTATTTAAAAATACCAATGATTTTCTAAATTGGTTTATTTTTTATAAAAGTGATAGTTCTTGGATGTCAAATATGTTGAATGTTTTTTGGTGAGGAAAAGAGAAGAGGATTACAAATCTATACCAGGAAATGGTAAAAAAGTTGACATATGCTTGGGCATCGTAAATCGTTTGTTGATTTTTATCACAGGCTGAATGTGAAAGCCATGATGGTATCACCTCAGAAAATGTTGTCGATTTTTTACCCTCTATTCAAAATGAATCGGGCCTCCAAGAGGAGGAAGAAGAATGGAATGAAGTAATTGACGAAACTACTACAAAAACTGTTACTAAAATTACATCAATTCGGAAAAGGAAAACGAAAAGACTCAACAAACCAATCAACTTGGACATTGAAAATAACATGAACAGTGAAGTCGATAATTTACATGATGGCAGTAATGACATACCGCCACTGAAATTGAGAAAGCTTCGCAAGACAGATGCTATGACAGAGTCAGAAGATGATTTTGGTAGCAGTTCAGATTTAGGCGGACATGCCAGAGTTATATATGATAACGAAAGCGACGAATAAGTAAGTACTGCCATAAGAATTTGGATGTTGAAGATGTGTACGATTTCAGTACAGGCTAAGAAGTTTTATGTTTATGTGAATTCCGATACAATTTCATATATGATTTATTATTCATACATAGTTACTATTTCTCTGATGATGTCCAAACAACAACAAGAGCTGTTTTTAATACAAAAAATTGTTATAGGTAATTTTTTTTCATGTACATCGTGTAAATGTACAAACTATTACATGTGCTGACGGAATCAAGCAAGAACTTGACATATTATGAAAGAAATGATAACAAAAAAGCAAAAATTGACAATTCACCAGTGTATGCATTCAATATAGGCAAATCTTTTAATTCATTGTAGAAAACAATTTTTGACATTGATCACTATTTCCTTCAATGATTCAATTTAAAAAAAAATTGAAGTCGAGTCATTTGGTCTCCAATTTTTGTGCGAAACGAATCATACCACAATTATCAGTCTGCATAATGAACAGAAGAGGTATGTAAGACTGTTGTACTGCTAATGACTTCGTGTTCATCAGCAATAAAATTTGAGCAAATTTTGGGAAATGATGATTTCATTTAGGTGGATCATTTAAACTTGACAGATGAAAACCTTAAAATTTGGTACGATTTGTTCAAGCAGTTCCCAACATTGCATAATTAAAAGCCTGTAATTCAGTAAGTATAGCTAAAATATTGGCATATCATCTCTAACAGCATTCTACATTGAAACTAAATAAATCTTGAAGTATTGAAGTGTATCCATTATTTTTTTAAAGAATGTATTGTGAAGCAGTTTCATTGGGTGTGGGTAAGATAACGAGCATTTTAATTGAACATATGAATACATATTTGAATTGAATAAAACATTATATTGTTGCATTTAGATGGAGATGGTAAAATTTTTGGCAGTGAATAATCTTCTTTCTTACAGCTTGACTTCTCGTCTCTCATGTGGCACAAGTCTTCATAAAAGTACTCCTACAATGCAAGCCGACACTTCATCTCGCTAGTACAGATGAGCATTGACAAAAATTGACATAAAATGGCTAAATATTTGGTTAATGATACTTTTTTCAACAAATATTCATGATCTGATCATGATTCTTAATGTTTACTCTGTAAGACCAAAGAGAGATGATACATCATCCTTTAAAAAGTTGTTATAAAATTTCTTGTACTATGAGCTACATTTCATAGCTGCAATTTGTGCATCAATAAAAATATTTGGTTATAAACCTGCCAAACAAAATATTGTAATATGCTGATACTGTACAGAAATTCACAGACATCTTGGCCTGAGTAAACTTTTCTTGCTCATGTGGGTATCTTGTTAGATTGACACTAAAGCTATCCATTATATAGCTTTTGCTGCCAATAGCAAACTGCAATGACATTGCACAGTTTCACTTTTTGGAGAACATCGAAATTACTAAATGGAAAATAAAGGGTCATCAGATTCACAGTAAGAATTGCATTCAAGGTAAGAAATCATATATTTTACATTTTTCTTTCATAATTTCATCAGTATCAATAACTGAACACTGAGAATTAAAGTTGGTTTATTTGTAATCTTCGATTTTTAAATGCTTAAAGAGTTCTTTCAAAGTTGCAGCTGAAGAACTACTAACACTTTAAAAAACTTTCAAACAAGTATAAAACAGTAGGGATGGTAATAATTTACATGATCGAATATATGAGGATGATCAGATGAAAAATACTAATAGCATCATAACTTACATAACTTAATTAGTAAATCTGCTTAAAAAAAGTTGCGTAGAATTATTGCTGCTATCAGTGACTAAAGTGTGCAAAATATCTGAGCAATTTTGTTACAGAATTGAATTTCCCAGAGCGTCTCGATGATTGGTGCCATAGGATGGATAAGAAAATATGATTAGTTGAGTGATATTTGCATGATTTTAAAAAAATTTATCAACTCGGATTTAATAAATAATTTAGATAATAGCAAAGAGAGTCATTCTCTGCGCCGTCGAAGTACTTACTCGTTAGTTGCACTAGTAGTAAAGCTGGATTTTTCATGATTAATCGACATCATCGTTTGTCGTTTCAGAGATGCTTACGATTCTTGTGCTTGGCATCTCTATTAACAGCATGCTTAACATTTACACCAAACGTAATCCTAAGGAAATCTATCAGTTATAAACATTTGACCCATTCCCCTCCGCTGTATCGAGTTAGGTCAAATGTCGTCGTAGTTACCAGCAATTATGGAAATTCAGAAGAATCAAAGTCTGTGTCCAATGTCATCAAAGTGCTCGATAAGCTTACTATTGGTTTTCCTTTTTGGGTTATCGCTGCAGCTATTACTGGAGTTCTTCGGCCTAAGTTCTATACGTGGATTACACCGAGATATAACACCATCGCGATAGCTCTTTCAATGGTATGTATGGGCATGACACTTACTCCCAAGGATTTTCAAGATATCATTGCGCAACCGAAGCCAGTGGCAATTGGGACTGGTGGGTAGAGTTCATTTTTTATTTCTATAATTTAGCTTGTGAGTTTTTCTAATTTTCGCCAGCCCTGCAGTACACGATTATGCCATTCATGGGTTTCATGGCGGCAAAACTGTTTCGATTATCGCCCGCATTAGCTGCCGGAGTATGTTTAGTTGGTTCTTGTCCTGGAGGCACAGCATCTAACTTGGTATCTCTTATTGCTGGTGCAGATGTTGCTCTATCAGTTCTGCTGACAGCCGCATCAACAGCACTAGCCACAATAATGACACCACTTATGATAAAGCTTCTTGTAGGTGGTATCGTCGAGGTATTATTTTGAAGTAAGGAGGGATTTTCTGTCCTGATTCCTTAGCACATAGGTTCATCCAATCCTGTTCTCTATTGACACAATTGAGATCTCAGTGGCGGCGATGCAAAATCGTAAATGTAGTCAATTTTATTGTAGAGATATATTTTTTATTTCTGCATAAATCAATGTAGGAAATCAATTTTCCAAATTTATCATCCAGTAGCATTGTTCAATTAGGAAATGAAATTTTACAATCTTCTGAGGATACATTTAAAAAATTATCAAAGTTAATCTTCAAGAAGTATGGATATTCATTACTTTCACCTGCCTCTTTTTTCAATTTCTTTTATCTGATTTCAAACTTTTATGTCATACTTTTTCGTATAATCATATACCTTCCAGGTTAGTGGAAAACAGTTAATTATTTCAACGGCTCAAATAATCATTGCTCCAGTAACGCTAGGACTTCTTCTCTCTATGAAAGCTAAAAAGTTTACAGAGCAAATATCGCCCTATACTCCTTTTGCCTGTGTGCTACTGGTTGCATGCGTATGCGGTAGCGGTGTTGCGCAAAATTCAGCTTCTGTTTTATCTTCTGGTGGACGATTGTTTGGAGCAGTGTCTCTTATGCATGTAGGGGGATATTCGTTAGGTTACTTTGTGTCCAAATTAGCTGGATTTAGAGAAAAGTCTTCACGAACGGTAATTAATATATAACCTATCAGAGGCAGGCAACCATAAACTTCTGTATGCATTAGATACTAAAAAGCAGTAAAATTTTGTATTGCTAAATATTAAAATTTAGGTGAAAAGTCTATTGAAATTTAAAAAAAGTATATTTTTTTCATCCTGCACCTATACAAAATTTTAAAAATTTCTTTAATATTTTTTATTACATTTTATCGTTATGTAATACTTGATGTTGTGAGTTTTACTCGAGATATAATTTGTAAATATTGCTTGACATGTATATGTGCAGTTGATATTTCATAAACTGACATCATTGGTTACACAAAAAAACTGTCAGTTAATTGAATTGTAGATAGAATTAGATATCGATAAACACCAACAAAGGGAGCTTGGCGGTGTGTAAAGTGATAAAATGTGACATTTTGATTAGTATACCATCCATTTATAGAATTTCAACTCCATAGAAAATAAAGGATAAATAGGCAATTTTCCTTAATCGACATTTTTTATCATAGTCTGGTTTTCTTTCTTTATAGCAAACTTGATGTTTCTCGAATTTCTATTGTTTTATGTAAGGTTGGCATTGAGGTTGGAATGCAAAATGCTGGTCTATCAGTAGTACTAGCACGTAGAGCATTTCCAGATCCATTGACTGCGTTACCAGGGGCAATAAGCGCAGTTATAGCTTCAGTGATGGGAAGTGTTTTAGCAGTATATTGGCAGACAAAAGACAGGAAACAATCTAGCTAATTATACATGACAGTTTTTATTTTTGTATTTAAAGAATTTTTTTAGATATTTCGTCTTTTAACATCTCTGTCTTCATAAAAGATCAGCGAGTTGCTGTTTTTTATCTTCTCGCTATGAACTTTAAGTCTGCTGATCTCCCTGTGTACCCACATGGCATCATCTGTGTAAGGGTACCAAAAGAAGCTGAAGACCTTTCTAGATTTATTAAGATGCAAAGATGGGCTTTAATGAAGAGTGAGCTAATATCATAGTTGTACCTGATGCGTGGTTATGATTGTTTTGTTTGTTCTTATCTCTGAATGGCATTCTTTCACAGGTTTCTGCTATTTCATTTCCTGCTGTATATTGTCGTGCTGACCAAAAGCACTTCATACTCAATGAATGTGCTATTGTTGTAAAGTAAATGAAGTGAGAAAAATTCAAAGTAGCAAAAAAAAACAATATTTGATAGAATATGTCCGCGTGAGCAATTGAGACAATTTAAAAATTTTTTTGAAAATCTGCCAATGGTTTATTGCCAAATATTGTTAGAATATAAGAAGCAAGTGCAGCACAGATGTCATTGAGAAAGCAGAGAACACATATACTATTGCATACTATACTGCTAATGAGAAGTAAATTCTTTGGGTAGCAACCTTCATAAAGCAACTTTAAAGTTACATCATCGACATGTTGATACAGAAATATGAAGTTAAATTCAGATGCACCGAATCACTCATATCAGTCTATGCTATACACCATAATCTATTGCATAACAATTTTATTAAACGTAATAAGTAAAGGCTAAGTATCACATAGATGTTTGCCCCTTTGCTCTGTAATCTTTAAGTTCAACTGAAAGCAGTGTTCATTAGTCCTGCAGCATTTCTAAATGCGATGCTTGAGTGCATAGCTACAATGTTCCTGAAGCAGTAGTAGAGAGCTCTTCGAGGAAGTTGTTGAGTGAAATATTTATTGTACTTCGGGTTTCAAGTCAGATGTGCCAATGGCATGTATTATTTGTATTCAAAAGATAATCTTTTGAATAGTGATATCCTACATGAAGGTAAGTCAGAAATTTGTAAAATATTTATCGGTAATAAGAGAATAATTATTCTACTCTAGTCGCGACTGTCAACAAAGCGATAAAATCTTTCAAAAAGCACAAAAAATATTCATACCAGATATAAAAAGGTAAATAAAGCTACACTAGTTAGAAAAGAGTACATTAGTCAAAAGTTCAGAATATCTTTGAACGTCATTTTGCTGATTAGATAAAATTAAGCTCGACTTAAGCTAATTTATCAGAGACTTTATCAAAAGAGTTTGCAAGTTTCGCCAAAAATCTATCGTTTATTTCATATATGTCGGGTAAAGGAATACTCAATGACGAAGAAAATTCTCGTCTAAATGATGTACGCAAAGAAGTATGGCTAGGAGGTGGAAAAGGCTTAGTACGAGGTGTCGCAGTAGGATATATATTCGTTTTGCTTTCAAGACGTTTTTCAGTAAAATACAGAATGCTTCCGAGCTTCCATCATCCAAAGGACACGAATCTAGTGGTTTTGTTGGCAGGATCGATGGGATCGTTTCTTGGCGCTACGATTAGTGGGAGAAGAAGTGTTGTTAGCATTGCTGATATTTTCAAAAAGAATTCAGAGAAAAAAATACCACCAAATGTCTCAACAGAACATAGTAGTTATGCTTCTAGGATGAAAGCACTTCAGGATTTCAAACGCAATGGTGCAAAACACAAAGATAGTTCTTCAGAGTAAAAGTTCTACATGGTACACGAACATATGCATTTTTTTACACTAAATGAGGTAAACAAAGATAACTTGGAACTACCTGCTCCTTCACTGCTGCGATTGGCGATGATTACCTCAAAGCTGGAAAATGGATGAAGTCTCATACTATATTTCTAAATAAGTTTCGTTTTCACTGCATAAAAATACTTTTATCGCTTTGTGACTTGACTCATACTTCATTTCAAAGAAAAGTTAAGCCTGTATCAAATAAATTTCGGATTTATTTCCTTTAAATGAATCTCTTGCAGCTTATATGTTATTAAATTTTCGACATCAGAGTTGGATAATATCTTGAAAACAAATGTTTGACTGAAGTAGGCTATCACATGATTTCTTGAAGTAAACAATAGCATTGCCATGACATTGAACAATAGGCTGTAAATGTCATAACTTGCAGCGTTTACCATGATTTAGGTTCTAAGTTTTCAAAGTATTTTCAATTTATACATTTTGGAAAGTTCAAAATGGTTTAAATTTGATAGTTTTATGAATAACTGGATTATATTTTATTTATCTTATATGAAAAATCTCATGGGCAAGTAAGATTTAAATATTCAGCCGGTGGTACCTTCATAGGGCATCAATGACCTATTTAATCAGCAAATAAAACTATTTCAAAAGGACATATAAGTATGAAACTTGCAATGCCTAGGAGATAAGTTATGCGAAATATGTCTGAGTAATTGTAAACCATGCACTTGTAAAATTTGCTATATATATAAAAACTCTCATTAAAAACATAAATGTGCCTATGTAAAAAGAAACTATTTCCGAATGTTTTGGCTCTTATAAGCATTATTCCAGAATAGTTTCCGTGGCCGAGAATAGTTTGTAGCTGGCATGGTATTCAATTCATTATGTGAATAATGGCTATCAATCAAAAGTGTCAACCGAATAATATGTCATAAGTTCTGCAATAAAATTCTTCTCAATACAAATAAAAAGATTCCATTAAAAATAAAAAAATTCGTGAAAAATTTAAAATACAATCTATCAGCAGATTTGGAGATTTGAAAAGAAAGAAACACTTGCTAAGATAGCACCTAGAAGCATTTAGACTATAACCTCCAACTTTAAAGTAATCATAGACAATAATATTAATGAAAGACAATTTAGTGGAGTAATACTTGTTATCGTAAACAATTCATATAAGCTAACAGCAGATAATAATTATGCTTTTTGGTGTTTCTAAATCGAAATGGGGCAAAGTTACCTGGTGCCTAGGATCGAAAAAATGATTCAGTAATCATAGTTTTTTGTGCAATTGTAATGGTTAGAAGCACTGCTGGCAATTTTATCAGAGGAAATGCATGCTGTTGTAATGATCTCTACAGTGTTCTGCATTGATTTGCATTTTGTTCAAACAATTCTATTGCTGCCATACTTTATAAATGTAATTAAAATCTTTCCATACTAAACAATTTTCAATGCAATATTTTTTCCTTCTTATATTTTGATCGTTATATCAAGAGTGAAAAAAAGTGATGGCGCATGAAAAATCTTTTGAACACATAGTTTTGAAGTAAAAAAAACTTTCGGGGATGGAAGTACTTTTGTATATGCTCTAAAAAAGTCTTTTCTTATCTAAGGGAAGGAGGGGGAGAGTAAGCTGATCAAAAATAAGCATGGAAAACGCTTGGGTATGGGAACTGAAACTTTCAAAAAGTTTTGCGAGTAGAAAATAAAGCAGAAGAGCATATGTTGTCTCTTTGCAGAGCATCATTACCTTTTTTTACATTAAGTTTGATAATTTGGTAATCGATATTAAGAAATCGGCATTCAGTTATGGCAATTAAACATTCAATTGTTACAAATCTGTAACTCACTTAGTATATAAGCAATCATTCTTTCATAATTAAGCTTCATCTCTTAAGCATTGGTAGTCAAAGATAAATTTGGGCAATAAATATTGAACTTGAAAATGGAATTTTTGAAATTGAAGCATCATGAAAGTTCTAAGAAAATTGATGACGCAAAACGGCATATTATATTGAATGATATTTTTTTATTCAACATTGTACATAGAATGCAATCACTGAGGCTACAAATTCAGTATCAATAAAAGCAATGAACACATTTGAACTTTTGACATTATTACCACTCAGGTTGGAGCCACAGAAATATTACTTTTAAATTCACGCACTGAAAGTTTTCTAATGTTTTTCTTTTTTATTAAATGAAAATAAATGAAATTTATTGAAATAGTCCAAGATTGCTCGAAATACAGCAAAAAAATATTTACTTTCTATTTCAAATTTTAATTATATATTATTTTTTAAACATGTTTGCTCTCTCAACTTTACTAATTATACTGCTGCAGATAATAGTGATATATCATCAAATCCATGTTTTTCATTTTTTTCTAGTAATTGCCATTATTTCTCAATGTCGATTTATCAAAATTTTACAGATGAAATGCTTATTACTCAAAATTAATTGCCAGTTTGTCGAAGCTGATTGCAATGTTGTCAAAATACATAATTTCCGATTTTTAAAGCCTGAATAATAGGAAAAGCAAGCATCAAGAATCATTCACACTATCATTCCGACCCGTTCTGAATATGGTACACTGATACGTCCACAATGGCAGAGCAATTCAACTTCAAATCTGCAGCTTACAGTGCGTAAAGATGTGGTTCAGAGAGCAGTTTTCATCAATAGTCCATGTCCATCAATAGAAGTATTTAGAAACGCAAAAGAATTCGAGACAAGCTTCAGATTACGCTCAGACATTGATAAAGATTTTATTGATCAAATAGTTTGAATTTCAACCATAAATTGTCAAAAATTTTTACATGACTCAAAGATAAAGTGCGTATTATACAGAAAAATGACAATGAATTTTAACGTAAATTAGTTGTTTCCGAACTTAACCCTTTTTGAATTTTTTCTTTTGTTCAAAGTCAGTCATTCCTTGGCCACTCCCTATCACTCCAACTCTTCCATCAAGTGAATCTGGCGACTTGAATATGCTTTCTTTTCTAACAGATTTCATAGAACCAGACACTCTCTTCGTTCCTTTCGAGCTTGCAAATGTCTAAAAAATTCAAGAGGTGCTAGAATCGTTCAAAATCATATATACATGAATCACATTAAAAAGACTATTTCATTCTACAACATTGATCAAACTGAAAATATTCTATTGTAATCAATGGATTTAGTAAATTTACCATGCCCTCCACTAAATTCAACACATCCGAAATTCGTTACATCCAAAAATCTGAACTTGGAAATAATTTGACTTTTTCATTTATTCATTACGAGTAAAAATTTGCTAAATGTGCATTCACTGCATACTGCGTTCACTGTACAATATAACTAACCTTCCATGAATTTTGCTTTGACACTGACTCTTTGTCAATCTGCTGCTGCTTAAACAGTAACTTTAATGCCTAAGAACAAAAAATAATAATTGCTAGAGTACACAATCACAGTGCAGCTGTAGAAAATATATCGCAACCTTGACTTTATTACGCTTCCGAATTTTTTCTGCTTCGCTGTCGGTATGTTGCAATTTCAAGTTATCAGGAATTCGAAAAGTTCCATCTTCATTGATGGCAGCTTTGGGTAATACGCGTGCAGGCTTTGAACCTTCGAAATATCTTTGGATTTGAAACATGCAATTTGAAATTATACTACACAGCTAGATGAAATTAAAATATTTGAATGATATGAGGTACCTGAAGGTAGAGTAGAATCAACAGGATTAAGAGGGACACTTTCGTCATATTTCTGCAAGTATTCTAGCGGCACTTCTTCTTTATTCCCGTATTGAATAAATTTCACGTTGTATCCATTTGCTGAAATATACATAAGTATTTTAAAAATAGTGTGCATGTGTACATCGGAGAATGAGATTGTATCAACAGTAAATTTTGGAGGTAACGATTCTGTCAAGATCTCCAACAAAGTTCTTTACAACTGAAATTCGTTGTATCTGAGAGTCTGAGATTGGATTTGGCAAAATATGGTTGTTTCGATTTTTCGCTATAAGTGAAAATTTGCTTTAAGCTAGTTCTTTTTATCCAAATTTCAACTTACAGTGTACTTTTTTGTAATTTTATTTGTAATTTTACAAATTTGTGATTTGGCACTAATTTTTTTGGAAACGCAGACATTGTTTGAGAAAATGTTGGTTAATACTAGGTATTTTGAAAAAGTTTGCTATTACCTGTCCTTTTTTCAGCTCATATAAACAAATAAATATACGAATTTCTATATTTGTTAATTTTCAAATTATGATATTTTTTATATATAGTTAAATTGGCTCTTGGCATTCGTATTCATATTTTAATATAAAAATTTATCTTGAAGAATTTTCTACCTGTGATTCCCTCAATTACACAATCGTACCAATTCATATCTCCCATATAGAGACCTCGGCATTTCAAGCCAACTCTCGCTTCTGCTGCACCTACCTGCAGAGCACAATAATCGACAAACTTCTGATATTTATATTCTATAAGGACCACAGAATTAATGATTCATATTTTTGTTTAGTAGATACATTTAACCCTGGATTTATCGAATCTGACAGGACAATGAAATTAACTAAATCCAAACAGTTAAAACTGAACTTGGACCTAATTTTTTTTATTTATTCATTATAACTGAAAATTCATTTTAAGTGAAATTTATTCAAAGTGAATTTGATTTATCCAAAGGTTATCAGTGAATATTAGAAAAGTCCTTACCGGCGATTGTGGCTGTCGAATTTGGCGCAACATAGCTAAAGTTTTTGTGTCTTGTCCACCAAACCCAATATATTCGATAGTGAAACTCTTAGAGAAATAAAAAAAACAATCAACAGCATAAAGCATTTGGTCATAATAAAACTTTATTTGATAGAAAATTAAATTTGTAACATTTCAAGTTTTACCTGGGTGTCATCGCTGACTTGCTTGATAACTGACGGATACCATGTTTCCCTCGACAAAGCTTCCACTCTACTGCCTACACTAAAAGCTTCTCTCAAACTTCCTACATCAAATAAGCACATTATCGTGTGAGTTTGCACTCTTCACTGTAATTATCAGTCTCAAAAATTTTTTGAACAGATACACAGTTGAATCAATATGCAAAAGAAAAAATGAGATGGGTCGCGCGTCGATTTGGGTCAAATTTCCACACCATCTATAGTTGACTATTATAATGATTCATTGAATTTTACTGTCCATATGCTGAATCAGATTTTTTATCTGTTCAAAAATTTACCCATTAATTATGGTGAATAGTGGAACTATTCAATTTTTGGCATTTCAATCAGTAATTGGGAGCACTTCATTTATTATCATTCCACGGCTATTAATGTCAGCATGCAGCAAACGTGTGGATTGTTCTTTAACAAAAAACACTAATATAATTTCAGCCTGCTGCAAAATATACTGCAATATTTAGAATGTGCAAAATAGACCAATGAAATGGATATTTTTCAGGAACAATAAGAACAACAGTGCATTGAAAAGGATTTGAAAGGGTAAACAGAACTTTTCGGCTCATAATGGGTTCATTTCTTCAAAAATTAGTTCATAATATCATAGAGTTTAAGAGAAATGTATTACCTTGATCTTGAGTCCTCGAAATATCATCTCCTGTCTCTCTAACAAATTCTGGCTCACCAACATCAAGCTGAGTTCCACGGAAAAAATATGCAAAGCAATAAATACATAAAATGTAGGAAACATAATATTTTTGGTTTAAATGCTATAAATGATGCAATGGTAAGTAAAATGAAATTGAATAACTTCCAAGAAAAATTTCTCAAAAATAGAAAAACAAATTTTTCACTTTAAGAAAAAGTAAAATTTTTTATCGCTTTCTCATATTACGAAAGGATGAAGGAAAAATTATACTATGGATACCAGTCAGAATTTAAAAGAATATTTTGGCACTACAGTTCATATTCAGGTCGCAAAAGAAGTGAAAATTTATTAATTTTTCACCATACTAAATTTCACCGATTATCTTACTCTTTTAATCCTATTAATATTTGTCCCCATTAAAAAAATGGAAAAATATGTACATTTAAATTGATTTATGCGTATCTAGCATATTAAATCGAAAGAATTTCATGGAGTTGAATATTTTCCAATTATTGTTACAGCGTACCATATCGGAACAAGAAAATATATACACTACATGTAAATCAGCCTTTGAAACTTATAGCAACGCCATATGATCAAGATCATTATAAAACCCATGTAAATCAATTCTGATCGAGTTCCGGACTTCAGATAGATCCAGTATCTGCATCAGACGTATGAAATCATGGAATATTATAAAAAAGTAAACCTTGAAAGAAATTCTTACACCTATCTAGAGGATACTTAATAGTAGATTACTACATAGCTAAATACTTAAAATGTTTAACAATGTTTAAACGCATATAGTACCAAATCTTCAGTGAGAGAGATGACTTGGAAGAGGTCTCGCTTTAAATTTAATAGCTGCGGATTAAGCGGCTCTAGAGCAAGAAGCGACTCCACTTGGTTCAATTGAGATTGATACGCCAACAGCTTAACCTGAAGTTCGGCGGCGTTATCCATTGTAGTAGATGTGTATGCTGATGGAAGTATCCGGCCTCTCAAGTAATAATTATCGCGACAGTTATGTCAGCTAAGAATATATATTGAGGCGTTAGAGAAGAGTTATGATTGAATGCTAGGTTAATATCACTAACGAACACACTGTTTTGTGTTGTTTCCTTTATACAACGAAACTTACAATGTGAACGTTGACAATTTTTAAAGCATAAAATATAAAAAAAATGTAATCATCGTAAGTCTTACGGCGCCCATATTTTAAGTTTATGGTAGGCGCAATAAATCATAATATTTGTGCTGCAAAAATTTTAAGGGGTTGATGTTTTTCCAGACAGAATTTCCGGGTTCAGGATAGAAATGCTTTAAAAGACATTGTATTTATTAGTTTTTTAATCAAATTGAAAATCTTATAGAGCCAAATTTATTTAGTTTCTTGTACAAGATTCTATTCATCTTTTTTTTTCAGTGTCAGCTACGTATCGTACTTTTTCCATCGCCGCAAGTTGCTATAAGTCTGTTTCTGTAAGCCCTATGTGTTGAGCATAAAATTGGGCAGCTTTGCCAAGATTTTCAAAATGCTTATACTGTAGCACAGCATATAAAGCTCATTGACAAGACAAAGGAATTGAATCTTCTCTGTAATATATATTTGGAGGCAAAAGAAGAATTTAGAAGGCATTACATGCCTACTATGAATCATGTATTCTTGTCAATGACTAATTGAAAGTGTATGAAAAAATTACTCAGAATATGGCAATTGTTCCGTCAAGTACAATCAATAGTATCAACAAGAACAAAACAAAGATGTTCAAAAAGTATACAGAAAAAGAAGTGAGACACTGCAGTTCTCAGAAGATTTACAATCCAAAGATTCCGACTTCAATCAATATGCAATCTATTTACTTCAACTTGCATCAGCAGGTAGAGTTACATACAGTTAAATTCAATACTCTTTACAGTATGCATGAACCATCTTCATGATTATACAAAAAGAATTTTGTATTTTTAGAAGCTAAGCCATTCATTCCTCTGTAAAAGAGTCTAAGACAGTGCAGTGAAAGTATAGATTCTGCTCTATTTGTAGAATATTTGGAACATTTGAACAGTGAGCTTGAAAAGTGTCCTTGAAGCAGAAATCAGCACAGTAAAATAAAAATACAAATACTTTCAAAAATCTTGTGAACAGCTATGGGAGCAGCGTACACCAAGTTATAAAATTTAATGAATAAATCAAATGTGAAGCATTTGATTTTTCATATAAATATATATTGCTTATAAGCTTTGAACCCCCCTATTTTTCTACTGTCGTTACTAAATGTGTCATTTCTGTTTTTGTAGCACCTTGATGATGTATTTGTCTTTGCATTAACTTGGTTCCAGCTAAGCATTTTAAGCAGTAGAGATTGTGATTGAGAATTAAGTTTTCTGTACATATTGGCATATTAACTAACATTCTAAAGATACATGGCAGACTATGCACACTGATTCTTGTGAAGCATATGAAATGCATTCTTAAAGATGCCATCTAAGCTTATAGACCAACCCAGGAAAGTTATTTGATTCATATCACTACATTTTTGCTTTTTCAACTTCACAGTTTTTTACAAGTCATTTTTGAGATAAGATTTTTTACTTTTCATCTACTGCATATAATTCTGGTATGCTTATTTATTTATTTTCTCAATTACTATTGTGCTCTTCATGCAGCATCCTAATGATTACTACAATTACATTTTTGTTCTCATGCTCTTTTATTTCATATTGCTCTAGTACAGGGGAATGATCAAATATTGATATACTTACAGGCACATCTGAATATTGTCACAGTAGTTAAAGTTGATAGAAGCAATGAAGATTCAATATTTACTGTGCTAGGCAAGTTTGTCAGGTAAGTTATATGTTCTTTGGCAAACATTTCAAATTTGGGGGTAAAAAGCACTATTTTTTTGTCTCCTTTTTTCCAGCATATTTCCTAGTTGAGAAAAATATGGCAGCTTTGTGTTAGGAATTAACTCCCTTAGGGATTAATTCTATTTTTATAGCTGCAGCCAGTGTTCATTTATGACGTTCCAAGTAAATTGGCTACACAGATTTTAGTAGGGTTTTATAGTTTGTTGTGTTGATAAAGTCAGCTCACTTCTATCAACACAAATAGTGCATGATGAATACACGTATTTCTGTCACAGTTTCTTGTGCTTAGTTGTGTTTCATGTTTCTAACACTTTGTCAATGTAAATTACTACTCAAGGTATACATGATAAATGTCATATGTAGAGTCAGTCAACTACGTTTGAAAAGTATTACTTATTTTTATGTGCTGATCTCATCAAAAAGCTGAAATGCACAGCAGAATTTCATATCAAAGAGCACCATTCAAATTATCTGTCAAGACTAACGAATCGTATCAAGTGTAAAGCAGAATACCAGAACAGTATAGCACAGTAATATTACACGTTCAATACTATTTTATTAATCTTAATTCATGTGTTGACGAGAGTGAATCTTGTCAACATTTTCAACCTAAGCTTGCACATACAAACCGAATTAAATCATATATCCACAAATCCCTGAAAGAATTGTAGACAAATAAACAATACGGCAAAAACATACTAGATCCTGACATTATCTAAAAGTTGAGGATACATTGAAGTACATTATGAATTTAGTCTTAAATGGTCAAGTTGTGTGTTTCCATGAAATTAATACTCCACAGTTATTTCCTTGGTGAATTGCCTTGGAAGCTCTTTTAAAAGGGCACCCCACTGGAAATATTTTTAATTTTTCTATTTATTAAGCATGTTTACATATTTACATAATGATTGTTCTTGATTTTCATAAAAAGTTAGATTTACCTTTAGACCACCTGCATAAAGCAAAGTTCCAACAATACAAAGTAACTGCAAAGTTGAAACACTTTAACTTACATCCAACCAAATGGAGTCATTCTGACTATATTCTAATTCAGTCTGATTTAGGACACATATATAGCTTGAATACTTTTTTCTGCTTATATATACTTTTTGGAGTACTTGACTGTTTACTCAGTGTATTGCAAAAATTCTTTTCTAAACTGCAATCTTACATGCCGCAACACACTCTCAAAGAAAGCCAATGCGCCACATCAAGAATACTTGCACAAGTTATACTCTACTAGGCTGCATGTTTTATCGTACAGCAATATATGGCTGAAATTGATACATTAAGAATATAATTTGATAAAGCTAGGCTTAATTTTATAAAACTTAATTCATAGAGTCTAACCTGTCCATTTGATAGAACGGAAGTTGATAATTTGATTTAAAAAGATGGTTTTATCTAGAACTCTTCAGATAAAAGCACAAAGTTGCTAAAGCATAGATGCAAATATGGAACTGTCTTTGCACTTATTAAAGTTATTTGATTAGATCAGTTAAAAATTGTTGCTGTACTTGTAATAGTTGAATTCAAGTGAATTTTGCACATTAAAATATGACATATATTGCATCTCTTAACTCCTAAAAGAATCATTCAATTACTACATACAAACAAACAGCAATTCCTAATGGAAAGTATGAACCAAGAAAATTAAAAAGTACACCTTTTTCACTGCCAAAGCTTTACTTTTTAAACAAAATTTATCCCAGACAAACTTCTGGGATGACAAGTTTTTCTGAACAAAGAATTACTTTGATACTAGATTTTTCTTGTTTGAAAGTTTTTGAAACAGTCTGAATGTTGCCACTGGAGCCACTAAATTAAATCAGTTTTTATATATTTACAAGATTTATCATTTTGTGACTTGAGCACCATTAAACAAAGCATTTGTTGTGTCCAAAACATGATATTTCTTGGCAGCCTATTTTGTATAGCTTGAGTAGCATGATGCCTAAGTGTACCTGCTATTGTCTGATTTACTATATTTATCCTACTTTTCTATGTGGTTTGTGTTCTGTGACAACTGCAAAACGACCAACATCTTTATAATGCTATTGTATTCCAAGCTGATTTTGTACTTTAGAAGATGGAAGGCAGTTTGCTTTAAGCATCAGAAAATGATATCTTTTGTACCTTTGATATGATACTATGGTGTGGCTCAAAAAGATTAATGATAGTAAACTTAATAGCAAAGATTGTTGCAGTATTGGTTGCTATTGCCATGTCCAAAACATGGGAAGATAAAAAGCCTCAACTGTATCAAATGAAGGTATGGTATCATGTTTTTTTGGCTGCCTGAGAAGATATGGTTATTTATGGTGATTTTTATGCTGTGTAAATTTAGTCATTACTCTGTGTAATCTTATCATTTACTTTTAACTAACTACTACAAAAGTTACTAATCATAAAGAAAAGTACTGCTAGCAGTGAAATATATTTTACATTATAGCTCTTAATATACTAACATTGTTTATATTACATATACACAGCAAAATTTTACAAAATTTGATGATTTTGAAGACCAAAAGTGCTAGTGCCAAATTACCAATAGTACTTCTATCCTCATCTAAGAATTCATTCTTGAGACAACAGATTATTAGCTTGCCATACTTGCATTGATTTTCAAAAATTTTCTTAGTTTTCCAGCATTACTTTCATTCCTTCTAGCTGGTGAGGGGTCAATACATGTGCTCTGACTCATCTTGCTAGCTGTAAAAAAGAGATTGGTCTTGAACTCCTTATTTTTCTAGCCAGCTTGATAAGAGTTTTAGCTATGTATTTAATATGAATCCTATGTTAACAAGTAATTGAAACTCATTAGATGTAGCACTATGAAAACTTTCATCTCGAGCAGAAAAACAATTGAATTAAATCTGAACATATTAACTTTTCTAATCTTGTAAATTTTACACTTGCCAAAAGTACTCATTTAATGCTTAAAACAGTTTCTGTTGGTTGAAGTTTATTTTTAATGTGGCCAGATTCTTTAATTCTCACAAACTTTTGCGATTTGCATGCATTTTAGTTTCTGAGTATCAAAAGTGTTTCTGGAAAGATTGGGCTCATGAACTGTAATCTTCTGCTGAACAGCAGCACAAATTATGTAGCAAATTCATGCTAGCAGTGCATTTTGATAAGGACATAGTGAATTTTTGGCCAGACTTTTTTGCTGTTCTTTTCTAAAAAATGCCTATTTGTAGCGTTCATAGCCTAGAGTATAAATTCAAAAATACATACGGAACAGTTTCATTGATTTATATGCAAAACTTACCCAGAAATGTAAAAATAGATAACTAATTTGAGGTTATCTTTTAGAGACTTATTTGTATTGGATTCAGCATTGGCCATGCATAAAACATTAGCAGTGGAATGACATTTAATGAAGTCTAAAATTTCTTTGTAATGGACAATATTTTAGACTTTTCTACAATCAATCCATATTTAGTGCTGATTTGAGCAAAAATAAGCTTCATAGATAAAAGTGTGCATTGATATTTACTTTCAGTTATATTAACATTAATTTCATATGATTCTCATTTTATATTGGTAACTGTTGATGCCTCCATTCCAGTACATTTAACTGATGGATTTTAGGTAGCTGACATTGTCAGTTTATAGATGAACTGATTGTATTTTGTCGAGTCATGACTCATCAAATCTGTGAGACCACTACTAGATTTCATTTTCACATTTCAAAAAATAATTCTCAGAAAATTGAAGTATATGAATTTGTATTGTAATGAAGTAGACAATCCAGATTGAATATTTAAGTGTAATAGTTTGTATCTATTTCGATATTTTAGCCTCTCAGTGCATTCAAAATATTGTTTATCGTGAAACAAATACATTGTGACTGATTTGATTGGGGATCTATTATTGGAAAAAATTTCCAGTACATTCGAAATGTTAAAGGCTGCCCTGCCATTCACTATGTGACAGAATATTAGTTCTGAATTAATACTTGCAGACTAAACATGTAAAGTGTAGTAGCCTATGCTGACGAGGAAGTGCAGCTATAAAAATTGTTCTTGGAATATGGTACTGGGGGTAATCTTAAATTGGATTAGAGTACTTTTCATCATTAATATTACTTTTTTCCCTCTCATCTCTCTTAAAGACACAGTACCATTTATCTTTGAAATTCTTCATAAGAAACACAATTACAAAAACTTGTTTTCCTATCCATTTTTTAATGAGGTATGAATACATATTATTTTTCACTGACACAAGATATCGGTCCTAACACTGAAATTAAGTATTTGGGTAAATGCATAAAAATTTTGCAACAAAAAATAGAAAAAAAAGAATCAATGCAAACGATATCAAGATTATCTATCTATCGTGAAGAGAGTGTAGAGTTTTTCAAAATGCATTTTCATCGATCCATATGTTCGTAATAACTTTGCACTTATTCATGTTGAACTATACTGGTTGCCTCAGCATGTGAAGCAGGAGCAATGACTGGTCGAGTGTAGTCTTTGGGAAGGCATTCATCCTATCCGTAAAGAGAAAAAAAATCATACATCAACTAGTCAGAAAATGAAAAAAAATTAAATGTACCAACCTGTTTTGCTTGCTTTACAAATTTCTCGAGTAGCAAGTCCGCAGTCGGCACATCTAAGTATTAACATAACAGAAGCAAATTTTATAGAGTGAAATTCGAGCACAACATGTTCATTTTTATCGAATTTTCATTGACAGCGAATAAAAAAAAAAGTCGTATTGTTCCAAGATCAGTTTCAGATTTTTACATATAGCGAATAAATACCGCAGTCCCGATAGATTTATCATATACGAAGTTTACCACTATACACGATATAGTTCTAAGCAAAAAATTTCTTATGGACTTACCTAGCATTATATCAGGCAATGTTTCATACAGTTTGTCGAACCCCATAACAATCTGCGAAGCTGATATTATATCTTGGGACCGAATATCGACCAATAGACTATAGACCAAAACAAAGCATCATTTTATTATCATCAACATAAAGCGTACACAATTATGTTATCGGTGCAATACATCACAGTGGAACGAGATTCATACAGTAAATTTCGGATGCAACAGATTTCCGAATATAACGAATAAATGAGAGTCATTTCATGTACAGTTGAACCAAATATATTTGTATATAGCCAGTTCATTTGGTAGTTCCAAGAGATTCAGTATGTCCAAAATTTAGTACATACCATCCTGTTTTTTAAAGCATATATTTACTATATAATGAAAATTTTGTCATTGGCACACCTACTCATAGCTGTGCAATCATCTTCAGTTCTGTTGATTGCTTGTCTGATTGCGCGTTTGATGATCTCGTGATGAAAATGGGGGCAATTAAGTTCGCGAATGCACTGTATCATCAAAACGATATAAAACAAATATTAATTTGAACCATTTCAATTCCATAAAGATATATTTGCTCATGTGGTTCTAAAATAACATTTTAACACCTGAATAGCTTCTTCTGGTTGTCTTGATAACAGATATTCTTCCACTAACTGGTCAATGGCAACTTTTAATTCCTAAAAAATAATTCAACGGAATAAGACACTTTCACATCGCATAAAAATGCCACAAATATGAAATTTCCAAAGAGTTGGGATCTGGCCAAATCAGCACAAACAATAGTAAAAATCTGGAATTTTCGAACCAAATTCCTCAAAATCTCCACTGAATTCGCTAAAATTAATCAATCAAAATTCATATTGAATACAACAGTAAACTTTGGATACAAATAATTTTCACTTTACGACGAATAAGTGAAAAAGCCATATTGTTCCAAGTTTGGATTCAGTTTTTAGGATATAATGAGTTTGAGACATAGCTAAGTAGTTGGGTGGTCCCGAAAGATTAGCTTCATCCTTCGTTCATTGTTGTAAGAACAATTTTGAATCTTTTTCTGGCGGCTTTCCTAGAAGATTACTTTTATTGGCAATATCAATGCAGCACTGGAAAATTAAGTAATACGGTGCTTTTTCGTATTCGTCTTAAGTTATTTACCTGTACAGAACGGCCATCTCCAGGGCCCCAGACACGTTCTACGCGACTTAGGACATGGTCTCTACGAAAGTATTCATCAAACATATATATCAAAATTAACAAGTTTAAAGCTTATAAATTCTATTTAACTCAGCATATAAATATACAATAATTTATCAGGCAGAAAAGACGAAATGCACAAATTACTATGCGTTGCATAGAGCTTCACACATAAACTTCAATTCGACATGCTAGGACTAGTGTTGATAGAGGACGTAGAAACGAAGATAGGAAAAGGCTTTGATCTTCTAGATTGAAAGACACAATTATATCTCAACGCAGAATCATCATTGAAACTTGTTCGATAACTACATACATACATATATGTAATAGCTAGTATACTGCACTAGTCTGCATTGATATAAATATATATAATAGCTAGTATACTGTACTAGTTTGCATTGATGTAAACAAATACAATTAGGTATGGCCAGCAATATCTCAACAAAGCAAATGTAAATTTACAATATCTCTAATTAGCAAATTGAAATTCTTTGCAATAGATCTTTCAATTCATAAATATGTACGAAAAACATACCTTGAAAGTAAGCTACGAGCACCTTTCACTATGTCACCTCCAAGTCCGGTTATTTCAGGATTTCTAGTAAATCATATATAAAAGCACTGATATAATTCCATGAAAAAAATCAATATATAAATTCATAATTATTCATGGATATCGACTCCTCCATTATACGCTTCAAATAATAAAAAACAGTATACATATCGTATGTAGTTAATCTTCGAATAGAACAAATAGGCTTTTAACATATGAACAAATAATTCATATCGCGTCCAAGTTCCACTTTAGATTTTCGGATAGAAGGAAATGATCAGGTTGTACCAACAAATTTGTTATATCCCAACTTTTACGCAATGTTATTTAACAATAAGTAGCTTCAAAGCAAATTACAACCTGAGGAATGAGGGTGGAAGTATTTCATCAACCACAGCACGGGCCAAGAATGACGAAACTGAAAAAAAATCAATAATATATATTTCCAATATTTTTTATCTGAGAATCTCATTAATAGAAAGCACACAGCTACTGTAATATTGAATCATGAAATATATATAACATAGCATTAGCATAAGATTACATCAAAACGATATTTTCATAAAAATTTCTCTGGCGACACTTCTATAAACGCAGTGAAAAAACATAGACATAGTCAACCAGCCAGTGTAAGTAGGAAGTAGAACTCGGCATCGGCATCAGCATCAACAAATGCAACAAGGATTGGCTAGCAATATCTTAACAGTACATATAAAGCTTATCATAATCAATACAAAAATGATTCAATATAGAACATATAATTATACTAATATATTGTGGTATCAACCTAGCGGGCGGGCGGCAGGCGCATCTAGCTGGATATCATCAATCATTTCAAACAACCTCTGGAATCCTTTGCCGACCTTTACTTGAGAAGCATGACAAATTGTAAAGGGAGAAAAATATAATGTTCAAAATTAATCTCGGATCATTAGCAAAAACTAAAAAAAATATTCAGTATACACTATTATTTAAAAATTGTAAAAATAAGGGAAAATACGCATACAAAAGATAGAGACAATGCAAAACTATAAAATTAGCCGTAAATTAAAAGTCATATGATTTCATTCCTCTTATATAAGATACATGTACGCTGTATTTGAAGCAATGGGCATGAAAATAACAAATTTCAATTACCTCCTTACTATCCAAAAGCGTCAAATATGCTTCACTGAGAAGTTTAGACATAAGTTCCCTCTCATGATCCTAGTAGTTTGACACAGAAATAAATGAACTTACCTTACGATTGAAAATTGTTGAGGAGTAAATCATGAATTTAAGGATGAAAATAGGCAAATAATCTATACTCGAGTATATGGTATGATATAGACTAAACTTCGGATATAGCAAATTTGCATTTCACAAAGTTTCACTTAAAACGAATAGATGTAAAGGTCATATTATTCCAAGTTCAGCTTCAGATTTAAGGATGCAATGAATGAATTTGGAAGTCTGGAAAGATTAGATGTATTCAAAGTTTACTGTATTATCATGTCGATTATCGCAGCAAAGAGCTCGAAAGATGGTAAATTGGCATTAACTGCAGCACTTACTTTTCTATCGAGTGAAAGATTAATGCCTCTTTTTACAATTTCATAGTGATATGCTGGACATCCTAACTCTTCAATGCTGCGAATTGCCTGCAATAGAATATAAAAACTACGCAAATCAGAGCAAATAATTTCAAAATTGAACAAAAATGATTAAAAATACTTCTTATTTTTAAATAGCTAAGACCGTAGCAGAATAAGTTGAACTGATACAAAACAGTTGGCAAAAGCAAAATAATTGTAGAGAAAAGAGTTCGCTATGAAATAATAACAAACTCTTTTGAATTTCTTGTATCCATTTTCAAATGTTCTTTGATCTATACAAGACAATTATGTAGAGCATGTCTCAAAGAAACTCACTTAGCATACAGTTGATGATTTATAAATCGATGATCTACTAAATTATATATTCTAACACTTGATATCTTATTTACTCCACCAACCTCCATATGCCTGTGCATATCGATATCTCTTATCAGATATGTTCAATCAACTCATAGTTTTGTCTAACTGACAGTATCAGTTTATGTAATATCGACTGTAAATGCTTTCATAGAATTCCAAATATATCCTAAAACAGACGATGCATAGTTTAAAGCCAGTATAGCGCACCTCTTGAATATCTTCCGACAAAAAGAATTCTTCAAAAATAGTTGTTAGATGATTTTTGAAATCCGTGAGGCTCAGCTTTGACATCTAAAATATGGAAATACAGAAGGAACACGAGTTTACATGCAGCTGCCATACTTACGAGACAAACAATAATGGTTCAATAAAATCTTCTAAATATAATGATTAATACAACCAAATTATTTATGCATATCCAAACAGTAGAGTTCGGATATAATAAATTCACTTTTAGCAATTTTCACATAAAATGAATAAAAGAAAAAGTAGTATTATATCAAGGTTGGCATTTGCTTTTCAAATATCATGAATTAATTTGGACGTCCCACAGATTCATTGTATCTGGAGTTAACTGTACAAGTATATATGTGTTTATTAGTATGCGGAACAATAGCACAAACTCTGTGAAACCGCAAAAAATCATCCCACAACTTAAAGCAACTAATATTCTAGAATGAAATGATTTGTACCTCCATAGTTTCTGCGCCGTTGGTCATAGGGTCAATCATAGAACTGTCCGAAACCAAAACATAATTATCATCCTCATCCTAAATTTAAAAAAATATCAGATAAGTGGCAATATTATTGCAATTTTCAGTGTAAACCCATGAAAAATATATGCATGAAAAATTCTCATTCATTATGTGATTATCTTACCAGATGACTAAAAAAAGTTGATAACACTAATATAGCAAGCTCTAGATATAATAAATTCAGTTCAAACAATTCATCATTTACAACAAATAAACGAAAGAATCGTACTGTGTCCAAGTTCAACATTAGATTTCCGAACATAATGAATTTGTTCGGTGGCACGACAAATGCATCATATCCGAAATTCATAGTACCGCAAAAGAGTACAATTTTTAGCTCACAAATATATAAAATGCTGCAAATTTTCAAATTATAAGTTTCAAAAGATTAATTAACTATTAAAAAAGAGTTTCGAAAAAGTTATAACAATTGCTTGTCTCACATCAACATAATTTGGATCCCCAGGTTGAGGTTTGATCACTGCCAATGATCCATCATCAGTAGGATCCCACATGCCTTTCTTTCCATGACTACCCACTCCTACTATGACATTTTAAAGAATAATGTAGTGAAACATAAAGAGCCTTGAATCTTAAAATATGCTCAACATAGCAATATTTTGGGGCTTTATTTGTGCTAATTTATAGAGCAAGAAAACCTAGAATAAGTAAAAATATCTTAATAAATATGGCAGTATATATTACCTAATGAATCACAGTTCTACGAAAGCAACAGCCATTTAACACTAAATCTATACGTAATTTATGCATCAGAATTAGATTTTGGAACAAGCATTACAAAGCAGTTTTATTTGGCAAAAAATAAAGTTGCATCATTATTTAAACTTGCTGTAAAGTAACAAACCTGCTGTGCCTTTGCTCACTTTTCGTTGTATGTTCCTCTTAGAAGTTCCATCGCCACCTATTAGTGGCAGGGTTACAGTGAACATCTCATATCATGCATAATTCTTACAAATTACACGTAGTGTTAATGAACTGATTTTGCATCAATCATGTGGGCACAAAAAAGTTTTCAAGACGAAATGGCATACAGCTCTAGCAAAGTTACTCAAGAATTTAAACCATTTGAGGCAAAAGACAAAAGCAACTGCAAGTAGCTATGAAAATACCAGTTCTGGTTTCTGGTATAGGTACGTTGCGGTTCGTCTTGTGATGATCGTGGCCTGCTTAGGAAAGGTGAAAAAATAGATAAGCAATGAAAAGCTAGAAATACATTGACAATAGAAACTAACAATCATCTGGCAGCGTGCACCTGAATGTTGCTGGGACATTTTACTGTAAACGCCAAGATAAAAATCTCTATGGAATCTTGTTTCTGTAAAGGAAGCGATAGACAAAAGCGACGTCGAGTTGAAGTTTTAAGAATTTTTCTCTGATTCTAGACTGATGCAAAAAAATATTGCAGTCTAAACTCCGTGAAACGTGATAGCTAAGCAACCTTATGAAAAGCCGCAGTTTTTTCTCGAAAAGGACTTTGCGTTAATGGAATTATGATATAAAATGATTTTTGAAGTTAGAAAAAATACAGAGGCTCAGCACATGTCAATCATGAACCGTAACAATTTACACTACGGATAAGATACTAATGGTTAATATTAAAATATACGGTTCATATACAATTCAGGTATTTGATCCAGAGTCTCAGGAATACCGTGCAAGAAGGGTACAAAATAAAAAATTAGTTCAAAGCAAAATTTAAGAAAATGCTATTGAAACGAAGTTGGACACGATTAAAAAATATTCAATGACAATTAAATTTGCTCTGTTCACAATATCACCAGTTGCGCTCATCCATAGTGAAACATATGGAACTCCGTATTCCAAAGGTTTACCACAGATCAAGGTTTTAAATGTAGCCGAATTTCAGAAAAATTAAATATGAAACATAAATATAAACCTTGTAATTTTTCACAGATTTTTATAATATTGGCAATAGAATTTACTTCTATGCTATGATATGCAACATTGATGGTTCAGCCTTCTGTAAAACATTTGCATGTAACATAGCAAACCACCAACATCAACTGTTTAAAATTCAACTATTTTTACATAATTCTCAGTAGATATTAAGATTAGTAATATACTCATATAAGCATTAATTAATTTATACTGATAATCTGCTATCTTTTCTATAGATAAGCAGGACAAAAATTTTAAGTTCAATGTATCGAGTTATTACCCTATCTCAATTTAACTTCAGGGTATTATATTGGGTAGAAAAAGATAGTTTTATCCTCATCTCAAAATTCAATCATGTTAAGTGGCTTAGTCTTACTCGAATATAATCTCTTACTGTGGGTATGATACCTATGTTCATTAGAAGTAGTAATTCAATTTAGAATTATTTGAAGTATGCTCACTTTATTTTTGTTGACCGTGATCAGATTTTGGTAAGTCATTGAAGTCTAAACAAATTTACACAATTCAGTACAAAGAATCAACTACTGTGGAAATATTATCTGGCATTTGCTCAGCTTTTACAAGAGAAGCATTTACACTACTAACTGCTGATAGCACTGTCAATTCGGCAATTTTCGAAAAAAATAATTTGCTGTTTCAAAACATTTTACAGTTTGTATCTCAAAATTTTTTTGCCATCGAGTGCATCCAGTGACGGATCTGTACAGAAAGCAGATTGCTCATGTTGCTAAGATGAAGGATCGATCGATGACTTGTCAGAGGATTCAGCGAAAGAATTGCGTAAGAAGGTTATGCAACAGGAACATGCCAGTATGTATGGACAGCATTGAAATGATAGATTCGAGCTAGAAAAACCTACATTTTTATACGAAGCAACATTTAAGTTTGAAGAGAAGGGATTCTTATATAAATTTGATTGTATAGTGAGCTTCTGTTTCTCTTTTTACTTACATGAGGCAAAATTAAATCGAATTCCTTTCTCACACATATATATATATATATATATATTATTCCTTATCAGCAACATATATATGAAATGTACTACATTTGCGCTGAAACTTGCTTTCAAAGCATTTATCTTATCTTCCCAACACTATTAATGAAGTTGAATTTACATACGTACCAGACCTGAGTTCATGGCTATGAAAGAGAAAAATTGTCCTAAAGAAATATTTACCGGAACACACTTCATTTTCATATATAGATTTTGCCAATGATAAGCTACATGGACAAATGAAAAAAAAGAAGTCAATATTACCAGTGCACATTCGAAACATTTTTTGAATTGAAAATTTGAATGATTCTTCAATGATATCCCTTTTCACGCACAAAGTGACCTCCTTTCCTATAGCGGTACAGATAGCTGAAAGCGACATCTTCAATGCGTGTTGGCTTCAGATTAAAATGGTCAAAGTCTAATACGCCTTGTTTCGCAGCAGACTCAGATGGCACTACATCTTCCTGCTGTCTCATTGCATCTTCTAAGCAGTAGTAAGGACCACGAGTATTGAACACAGGCAACTACAAAAAACATACATGAAAATCGATACTCAACTAGGCACTGAAATTTTGACATAGCAAATTAGTCGGGATCGAGCAAATCACTTGAAAGGTACAAATCAAAAATTTACAGGAACATGAGAGAATGTTTCGGCCACGATAACTATGATTTAAAAGATACCTTTTCAAAAAATGCCCCAAAGAGTTCTGCGTACTTCGCTTTTACATCGACAATGGGAGTATCATAGCCTTTGATGTCATTCACAAACTCGGCCAACTGAAAAAGGTGAAATATCACAAAAAATTAATCCTAATGCGTGCTTGTAAGACAGTATCTAACATTTCTAGTACAGTGCAAAGAGTAAAAATGATGCTAGAATGCACATAATATAAATATTACAATACAATTCCAAATGAAAATGAATTACACTAAACATCGGATATAGCGAAAGCATCTGGACCACCAAATTGATGTTATACCCGAACATTTAAAGCTCAATTTGAGCACGATATGAGTTTTTTGCTCATTCATTTAAAGCATAATAATTTCAAAGTGAATTTATTGTATTCAAAATTTACTGTAGAGTAGAAGTAAACTAAAAATATAGCTGCTTTAAAATAAAGCAGCTATACTCTGAACATAAAAAGGCTCACTGGTATACCTCACGCCAAGTATACTCATGAGGACCTGCTAACTGAATAGTTTTGCCTTCTACACATAGCCTGTTATCCTGCCAATCGTTGTCTACACAACCCACAATAACTTCTGCCACGTCTTGAACCCACACTGGCTGCATCAAGTGATGTCCACCCTCGACTAAGGGGAGACATCTGAAGTTCAAAGCCATATCAGCCATCTACATAATACAGTAAACTATATGATGTTACAAACATAAGCGTACAAGCACTTTTTTTAATCCTTGCAAAAACATTCAATTATATTACAGAGCAAACGTCGGATATCACAAATTCGCTTTCCATAAATTTTCACTTTGAATGAATACGTAATATTAAATCAAGTTCAGCGTCAGATTTTTGGATGCAGCGAATTTCAGACGTAAGGAATTGATTTTAGCAGCCCCGGCAAATTCATTTTATTCGAAGTTCACTGTAAATGATAAATATAATTCAAATATAAATAAAATTATCTGACAACTTATGTCATATGATAGAATATTTTAATGATAACTTTCTTGGAAACTTTCAAGCCCGACTTTGTTTACATATGACTCTGGCATTTCTTACCCAGTTTAACAACCTATCTTCATCTCCAAACATAGGCGCAGGTCGAATTATCGTTGCATCAGGGAATTCTCTAGAGACTGCTTGTTCTCCAGTAGCCTTAGTGCTTGCCCATGCACTTCGACTTGAAGCATCACCAGCCATTGCAGATACATGAATGAGTTGACGCACACCCATTTCTGTTGACAGCTTAGCAAGGAGAGCAGGGAAGTCTTCGTTGATTTCTTTGAATTGATAGTTTATGCGAGACTTGGTACCATCCTACATGAAATATGCTATTATCATTTACACAACGAAAAATTAACTTTAAAACAAAAATGCAAGACAAAATATGAAATTGGCAATACTATTAATAGAACTAGTACACACTGTTCGCGCAATAAGTTTCATTACAAAGCTAATTCTAGGGAGACACAGCAATGTCATAACAAAAAATCAATTTATTCTTTCATGGAATCGAAAAATAGGTGCAAGAGAAACAAGATAACTTACTGGTTTCAGAGTTTTTATAATGTGCTTGGTTTCATAGTATTTTCCAACGAGATTGATGATAATATCGGAATCGCCTATAGCTCGCCTTACGCTAGCTTCGTCTCGAATATTATAGAAAGGAAAATATGCATCACCAAGGGAAAACATTGGCTTGAGGTGTCGAATGTCCATTTCACAGCCACGGTTAGGCATAATAACTTGCGCTTTTATTTGTCCTATTGAAAAGATATTTCAAATTATTTAGGCAATACTACAAAAATTTCAACTTATAGTTTTTACGCTTGATTGCAGCTTACTTAAGATTAAATGAGCTCTTGATTTAAAATCATTCACAGAGCGAAAGGCTAATCTAAACTATATGCCAATCAGATAGTGCTGTGCAAATTTTCCCTGCATAGAATTATTTGATTCAATAACTTGATCAGAAGAGTACCGGTAGTGATGAAGGTATAGAAACATAGTCAATTTTTAGAAATATTGAGAACTTACCTAGGCGCGATGCTACATAACGACCGAGAAAGCCCGTAGCGCCGAAGATCGTTACCTTAGAATACCTGCCAGCGCCATATAGAAATGTAGGCTTTCCAGAAGCTTTCAGTGCTTGCGACACTTGAATACTAGCTGTACTCATCGTATCGGATCAAAATAATAATAAGCAAATTTGTCGAACTTTGTGACTAACTCAAATTTGTAAAAAGTAATAGAAAAAATATACTATTTCATGAAACGGCTAAAAATCTCACGAATTAATTTCGATAATACTATTAGAAATTCATAAAGTGTAGAAGCGTCATATTAATGTATGATAACGGCAAATTAATTCTTTTCACCATTGCGTCAAAAAGCGAAATTATGATGACCAAAGTATTCAATGACAACGTGGAATTTTCATGAGGGTATTTGTCATCTGTTGGTGCATCATAAATTCATAATGCCACAAAAAACTAAAAAATTGAGTCAATGCCACAATAGCAAAACAAGAAGCCTAAAATTAATGACACGGCAAGACCTTAGACACTTGAGTGAAGATACTTGTGCTTTGCGATATTTAAACTACGTTTTTACGATTGATAGATCTATTACTCGAGTAGCCAATATGTTCGAATTTCAGGATGGTAATAATTTAATAAAGGCAACTATTGATACGCCTAAGTCCTGCCAAAATACACCGCAAGCATGCCATGGAGGTATAGTCCTCATTACCCAGATGTGCGCAAAGCAGATTCAACGAATTTATCGTGGTTGGCTAGGACGAAAATTAGCCGCCCATGAATTCCATCTTGTAAAAGTTCAAACCGTTAAATTCATTGCTGCAGTTATTCTCTTTCAAGCGCACGTAAGAGGAGCTCAAGCACGAAAATATGCCACTCTTTTTCGATGCTTAAACGTAGATACAATTCAAAGAATGAATGTATCAAAAATAGGTATTTGGTTAAAGCATTGGAAGAAAGTTTCTGCGATGCACTCTAGATCGAAGTACGTTCTTGGTCAGTTAATATTGAAGCTTTGGAAAAAATATAGGAACAAAAATGTCAGTTCTGTCGTAATGAAGAGTGGTTTCATTTTTCCATGAAATCAAACATTATATGACCTTTTCTTTGCCTAAAGGTTTTATCAATAGAAGCTCATCCAATTCATGATTTGAAGTGCATTATTTTAGTCCAAGCAATTTGGAGAGGTAGGTGTGCTCGAAATTTTTATTTGAAAATGCAGGTTTATTATCGTGCTGCTACGCAAGTGCAACGTTGCATTCGAGGGCAGTTTGGACGAAAAGTGCGTAATTTCAAATTCTAACTACAATTGCCGGATTACATGCAAATATGTTTTATTCAAATTCTTTGTGCAGAAAGCAAGCTGGCAACGCGAGTGGATGAACTCAAATAACAGTGCTAGCCGAGTTAAAATGGGTCTAAAATCAATTGTGCAAGCTCAAGAAAACATATCCAAGCTTCAACGAGAGATTGATTCACTTGACAAGGTACATATTCAAATATTTTGCTAGAAAATGTTACACTAATTATTGTGTGAAGCAAATAAGTTTGAGTAAAAATTTAAATACTTGGGTACTACTTATAGCCTAAAATGTAAAATATAATAAATGATAGAAAAGTTTTAGTAAAAAAGTAACATATTGTCACTCAGCACTTAATTGACGAGCTATCGCTTCTGTTATTTATTCTTCCTTATTCTTGCGTAAATTGAAATCACCATGGCTTTTACTAGTTGAAGCAGAATATATACTATATTTATCTTGTAAATTATGAATTAAATCAGATTTTTGTCTAACTAAAATGTGTTAGGAACATTAGGGATTTATGTAATATGTTTAGGCAGAACAACGTGCTGAAGCATCTCTTAGAAATTCTCGGCAAAAATTGAAAAACTTGGAAACTGAGCTCTCTACTTTAGAATATGACCTTTCTCGTATCGGCTCAATAAATGAACTTCTTTCATCAGAAACCTATGAACATGATCGGATACATATCATCACTGATGATTCAAATACTAAAAGAAATAATATATACTACAAACTGTGTGGCCAATCTTCTGCCTTAATAATGGACATGAAAATAAAAAGAGCTGAAAAGAATAGCAGCATTGTTGCTATCAAAATGCACATCAAAAGAATAACTTGTTTTATTGAAAATAAACATATTGAAATAGTAAAACAGAAACTGGCATTAAGCAGTATCAGGCAAGTCAAATTAAGAAAGAATGCAATGTTGACACGTACGCAAAACTTGGATGAACTAATTCAAAATCAAAAGGCAGAAATTATTCTTATGAAAAATGAAAGAAAAAATAAGCTACTTGGTGTGGATGATAATTCCTCTAAACTTAAAATAAATATGTTGGAAAGTGATGCAGGCAAGTACAAAGTGCCACCTACCAAATACTTAGCTCGATTGCAAAGTGCAGCAATGAAAATGAATTCAATGAACACTGCTTTATTGATAAAAGAAGTCCATGCGACTGGTAAAAAAAATGCAACAATAACAGAGAAAACGTATTCGGATTCAGAGACATTGTCCTTGCTTTCGACAGAGATGCAAATGGACAATTGTGGCAATTTGTTATTCTATGACTCCAATAAGACATGTGCTGCCGATATTTATGATCATCCTTTGGGATATAGTATTTGCCAATGGAGTGTTGAACATGTATGTCAATGGCTTGACAAGTAAGAGCAATTAATGATAATACTCACTTTCAGTATATATTCATTGATCGTTATACTGATGGTTTAGTAAACTTTTATAAAAAATAATCTTTTTTGAGGAACAATCGGATTGAATAAATAATATAATTACAAAAAAATTATTAACACTAATTGAAAGTAAATTAGAGTTATGATGTTATTATTGTCTTGCAGCAAATCGCTAGGTCAGTACAAGGAAGCATTTCGAAAGGCTAATGTAGATGGTCATGCTCTTATATACTTGCATGAAGAACACATTATAGGCCAACTAGGAATAAAACGATTTGCGGATATTAACAAAATTAAACTCGCACGTGCCATACTGCTATCACATCAAGCAGCAAGCAGTAACCTAATGGATCAAACTAGACAAGTATTTTCAAATGTCAACTGTGGACAGGTACAAAAAGTTGAAGAAAGTTTGATTCTTGGATTTCCAGTTGATTCAAATGATTCAAAGGGAACGACTCTACTCATGATTGCAAGTAAGAGAGTAGACTACTTATTAGCTCAAATGCTTCTACACCACGGAGGACAAAAAGTTATCAATAATTGTGATAATACTGGGAATACTTGCTTGCATTATGCAATGGTCAGTGATCGGACAGGCAATTTTGGAAATTATCTAATACAAAATGGTGCTGACGATAACAAAGTTAATAATGCTGGATTAGGTGTCTATGATATCTAAGCAGCAAATTTAATAGTACCAGTGAAAAATCCATTTAGTGATATTTTAGTCTATTTCCATCTGATGTATTGGCACTATGTCAAACATGAAACAAATAAAACAAAAAAAATACAAACGTAATTATTAAATGAGATTTGCTCAAATTAAAAGTGATGATATGCTTCAACTGCTCAAATTTTATTCAACTGATAGACTAAGTTTCAATATTGACTTCTTTCTAAGATTTCTTATCTGTATATCACATTTTTTGTGCACCATGCACAATTTAATAGAGATAGAGCATTGTGTCAAAAACGTAGTGCTCACAGAATATATTTACTGAAGTAATGTAGCTCTGTTTCTTCATGAACTTCTTATTGCCTCAAATATGGCACAAAACATTGTCATTAACAAGCATGTCATGATAGTTTTCTTGATAGTTACTATTTGCTGGGCAGCATTGGTAAGCCAAGCATCAACTACAGCATTGCCAGCTGGGCTGCCATGTTGTGGCCTATTATCAAGAGTGGACATCAGTAATGCTAGGCAGTTTAAATGTAGTTTGTGATCAATATTAACAGCTGTTTTATATTTCAAAAACCATTGAGCCAGTGTACTGCCTAGTAAACAAGTGGAGAAGATAATACTAAAGCAGGTGTCAAAATGAGATGTACAAAAAATATAGTGGTATCAAATATGGAACACATTAACTGTCAGGATCTGATCTGTTTTGCCATGATCTGTTATGGAACTGTGACTCTATGGACTTCATTCGTCTTACATATACATTCTTGTAAAGTATGTTCTCTTAAAGAGTATTCTCTTTAGTGTGTTCTCATAAGTGTATTCTCATATGCGTGTGCTCTTAGGTAGTATTATGATGACAAGATTCATTATTGGCAAGATATAAATAGGGATCAATATATTATTGGCTGTGTGTGTTTTCTTTGGGTTTCTGGTTGTACTTATTACTGATTACATGCATTGTCTTTAATCTAGTGATTCCTAACAGTTTGCCAAGTTTTACATAGATTGTAGTTCTGGTTAGGTCCAACTACAAGAACTCTTTCAAATGAAGCTAGAGCTGAGTAAGATTTACAATCTTGGTTTGGAATTTAAAGTGTGCTTTGGCACAGATGACAAACATAATGAAGTAAGCAAGGCCAAGAAAGTATTTTTTGAGCTCAAATTTCCGCCATGCACTGCACATCCTCCTACACAGTGCTGTGGGTAGGCACTAGAGCTGTTCTGCTCATATTTGTACACTTATATAATATTTTTAGGTACTAATATTACACTACAAGGTTGAAGATAAAGTAATATCCTACAAATGGGTGCATCAAGAATTAAATAACCAGTTGAATTTCCTGCTGGTAGAAACTTTGACAAAAGCTGACATGAAAAAATATCTAGAACTTAAACCTGCATCAACATTAGGTTGAAATTTCAGTGCTGCATATAACAGAAAAACTTCAAGGCCTTTATTACAAGTGGTACTTTATCACATTTGAGTTCTGTCATCAGAGAGATAAATCTACTTTTAAGTGACAGTGTACAAAGTCATATATTTAAACATAATTAGGAATAATTAATATGACAGCACATTTTCAGTGAGTGGCAACTCTTTATAATTAAATACCATTGCAATATAAAGATTAAAATTATTGTGGGTGTTTATTCTGAAAGAAAAGTGATGGAGTCATTGATTCTGGCAAGGGGAGTGAAAGAGTTATTTACTCAGAGTAGCAACCCTTGCAGCAATTAATTATATGAAATATACATTTGCAAAGGAGTAAGTACTTTTTAATAGCTGGCTTGAAGATTTATCTAAGTTACCTAATTATTCATAAATTTGTTTACAGGAGTAGGAAAAAATGAGTTGAGGCCAAATGAATGCCAGTCACAAGAAAAGAATTTGCTCAGTACAGAAAATACCTTAAAAAAACCACTGCAACTGGCTTTTCCAAACTTCTTGCTATTTGAGATAGTATACATTTACGCATTACTGGTTTAGATGAATGTAGTGCTGACCAAAAGGACAAAGAAAAAGAGCAGCTGATTGTTACCATTTTCCAGGTGTTTGTTAAGTGAAGAAATATTTTATGACTGTTATGAATGTACCAGACAAGAAGAACACAAAGGCTATACAAGCATGGTAACATTATACAATCATAATTTGTGTTGCTGAGAGTGAATAAGAAACACACTCAGCAACACAACAAACATGGTCTCAATGCCAATCCATCTGGAGAGTCACAAAATGATGCAGCTAAAATGGAATAACTCTTAAAAGAGTAATTCCCTTAAGAACTAACTGTTGTAAACAAATTAGTTCCTAACAATGACTTCCAAGTAAAAGAGCAGCAACCTCAAATTTGGGCATTACTCAAGCAGTGAGCAAAGTAACTGGAGCTGGCATGAGTATTTTATATTTAAGGCAATCAATAACTGAAAATATTATGACTGAAACTCATGGAGAGCAATAAGTGTCAGAGTTTGACTAGCAAAAGCATATAAAGCATACAGGTTTGACAAGAATGAAAATGTTGAACAGTAAAAATATGGATCTTGAAGCAGTGGTGTAAGAACATACAGAGAAACATCAAGATCTGTTGACACCTGTGAACCCTACTAGAAATTGAAATTGCACAATACAGCTTTCATGAGATGAAGAAAATCAATACTACAGGTTTGTAAAATACTGTGGTGCTAGACAATATAATGGTGGCAAGTGCTTGAAGTCTAAAATTTATCTTAAAGTTGATAAACATTGCTGGCTTTTATATAGCTGGCAATGAAAGCTTTGCTTGATTTTTCAGCTGACAACAAGCTGCAGATTTTTTTCCACTCTTGTAAAAAATAACAGTATGGTAAATATAATTTTAAAATATTTTCTTTATATGTGTTTTAGCAACATGGGAAATTTCTTAGAACTATTAACATAAAATAGCTCAATTTAATGAACATGAATTTTTTACAGCTTGTTTGATTATGCAAACAAATTACTGGAGCTATGGCTCAAAATACTTATATATATGTATATATTAATTAATATGCGTCTATATCGTTATGTAATTTATTAATTGTATCCATCCTTTCCTGGTTGACTTGTTCATAATCATTGCAAAGTCGTGTAAATTGCAATTTATCTAAATTACATTATTTATGTGCAGCGAAAAAAGTTGCAATCCCAAAAACATTTAATCTAAAGTGGCTAATACATTTGCATGGTTTCTGCACATACTTATTTGAACAGCCAAACAATTTAAGATAGATTTACGCATTATGTAAAGCTCACTTAAACTATAATATGTAAAGGCAAGAACCAGTATATGATTGGCATTACACAAATAAAATTTTAATAACAAATTGCAATGAAACTTAAAAAATTACCATAATCTTCACAAACATTATGTAAGAGATATGTGGTTATGAAGATGACAGATCTATTCCTTATATTTTATTTTTTTCGGAACAAGTCCATAGTTTTACATTTTTTGTAACTTTTGAATATTATTGCACGCCCTGACATTATTCTGACTATTGCTCTAAGTTGGCCTAAAAGAAAATGTAACATACCTCAAACTAATGTTTTGCTATTCTCGGTAGCATTTTAAGTAAATTAAAAACTTAGAGGTTAAAGTAGTGTTTACTTACTCTTTTAAGAGTCTCTACCATTGATATGACATCAAATTTCTTCACGAAAATAAAGTAAGGCAAAGCTAATGAAGTTTATTTTTGCGGAAGTTGAATTACGTAAGATTTGATAAAAAATCTTCAATGTCAAAAATTGATATTTACTAATAAATAGCTATGAAAAAATTTAGTGGGCACACTGGGATACCAGCAAATATCTTCTATTATAAGATATTTGCAGTTTTTTCTTGCATTAAGTACTGCTGGAGGTACAATCCTTTCGTTATATTCATATAAAACTCTAATTGAATATGGCTCTTAGAAGTTATGATAAGACTGCCTACATGAAAAGTATTAACAGATGAAATTTCCACTTTCTGTGGGCTTTGCTTGGGTTGAGTATGGCGAACATAGTAGTAATTTTTTTAAGCCCATCAAACAAATAAACAGCTTTCAATGAATAAATACAACCTTACTGTACCGTATACTGTCTTAATCCATAAAATTTATTTAATTCATTAACAAGCATTTCATAGGCAAGAGAATCAGAAAGGTTCTTTTTTGTTCCTATTTATGAGATACAAAAGTTACATCGAGTAAGATACTTAAATTAAAAATCTGGTTCAATTTTGAAACTTAGATGTTCGCCTGTAATTGGGTGTTTGAATGCAAGTTCTTGAGCATGAAGCAAACATCGAGGTGCCTTTTCCTTTGCCTCTTGTTCGGCATAGAGCTCATCTCCTAAAATTGGATGGCCAATAATTTTCATGTGCAGCCTAAGTTGATGTGAACGTCCTGTTACGGGTGTGAGCTCAACACGAGTACAGTTTCGTGCAAAATCTCGACTAATAACAGACCAAAGAGTCAAACTCGGTTTACCCTACATAATAGAAACTTTGAATTCTAAAATTTACAAAATAAAAACAAGATTGGCATTAAGATAATTGACTTTTGAAATACTTAAAATTAAATGAATATACAAAGTAATATATACATCTACACAATTGCATGTTAAGCTTCATAAAACTTTATAAAAATTATAAAAGCTCTAGGTGCTTATTAAGTTATTCAGAATATATAAAGTTTATAATTGAATCTCCTTTAAATTTTTTAAAATTTATGCAAGAAATATTATATTGATAGATACCTGCACGTTATCAATAAGTTGTAGAGGTGGGTGATTCATATCTTTTCGGATGGGGGCATCAACTTCACCAGAGTCAGATGTAAGATTTCCATTAACAATGGCAACATATCGTTTACGAATACGCCTCAGTCGAAAATCTTCATGCTTATTGATAAGAAATATATCAGGTTTATAATATAAACTGTGATAGCCAAGGTATCTTGAAAGACCACTAAAGACTGTAGAGTAACATTACCAGTATTCGAAGGGCTTCATCTGTTCTCGCAAAAACTAAAAGGCCACTTGTCGCTTGATCAAGTCTGTGCACAACCATTTTGTCTAAGAGCATCAATTAGTAAAATAATCTCTATAAATAATATTAAATTTATTTTGTTATGGTATGCATTGCATATTATGCAGGCTTTCTATAGGCAAAAGAAGCAAGATTCTGATCAAGACAAATATACGCAAAGACTTTTGAGACGATATTTTCTAAATGCAAGTTCGCACCTATCCTATCTTGTCCAAACTCAACAGCTACCCGAGTAACCAAAGAATCTTTTACCGTAATTCCTGGAACGCTTAGTAAACCGGAGGGCTTATTGCAAACGACCACATGTTCATCTGAATAAATTACTTCAACCTGTCCCTTGATTCTTATCCATCTTTCCGAGGCAGGTAATGCCATTACTTCTTCTCTAGACAAGAGCAGTAAATTTCTTTCTTCCATACCCTCCGAATAAGAGCTCAGTTCTAAAAATGATCCGGGCAGTAGTGAGAGGTATGGCGGCGGAATTGCTCGAGAGGCAAAACTTCTCCTATAAATGCATTTACGGGTTGATACGAGCAGTAAGTCAGCAAGAATTTTACAGCCCTGTTTCTTGGTTACAATAAGCATACATTCGAATGGAGTTTTCGAAAATAGATTTTATACAACGTTAAGATTTATTCATTAAAAAGTTTGAAGGTAAATATCGTAATGATAAGATCTTATTGGCCCACGCATGTAAACCATTCATTTCAGTTTTTAAGCTATAATACAGATAAATTGACCAATCAAATTATGTTATCCTATTTTGAGGTACATTAATATCAAATAGGTTGAAAAACTGTATCGCAGAATGCATCGTTATCCAATATCAACAAAAATTACAAAATAACTTCTATGCTGCAATATTTAACGACATAGGGATCATACGAAAATAATCATAAGGTAATACGATATCGAGTTTCTTCGGTAAAAGGATCGAATCAGCTAATTGGCGGTTTTATGCTACCAAATTCGATTTCTAGAAAATATGATCACGTAGGAAGATTAAAAAATTATCACACTTCTATGATTCATGATCGGATTGAATATTTGATATCTGCGCCACGATAAATTAAAGCAAGAGAATACGGGGACTGCAAGAGCTATTTTCATGTCGATCCATTTTCTGAGAAAAGTTATTTCACATCAGAACTTCACACTATTATTTTCAACTGCTATTATTTGATACAATTAAATAATTTCAGAACTAAATCACCATTGCACGTTTTGCTGCATTGCATAAATTTTAAAAGGCTTATTCCCTCGTATCGTCCTGAGCTTGTGCTACATCGTTCAATTGAATTTGTCAGGTTACGAAGTGAAAAATGCACTGCCGGTTCTTTCTCCAAGCTAGGCATTAATTTATTTATCTGAGTTTCCCTGGAAAGCAGCCAAAGGCAGCTAATTTAGGATGTTTGGTTAAAACGTACTCTCTCAGTGTACTTCCACTTGCCACCTTCGTAGAGGATTGACGGCGTGCACACAATATACAGAATTTATGAGAACGTGATACTGACAAATGCATATCATTTTCACATTAAACTAATAGGGGGGGGTGAGAGAGGTAGGACTGGGCAAAGAAGGGGGAAAGAGGATGGTAGAAGGTCCTCGAATCCTACGTATTCTGTCCCAAGCCAGCGAGCCCTTGAAGTTCGAGATGCGAGGAATAGCAGATGGATTTCGGGCAATTTATTATGAAGTTGAATGCAGTAGTAAAGATTTGAAATGCTGTGTATTTGAATGAACTATACACAAATTTCCTTTTGTAAATTTTCAATGTACAAAACAGTAGCATTTTTTTGAAAATTTGATAAATGTGTAAGCCATTTTTTTATTTTCAAAATTTTTGTGTTGGAATGCATTTTTCTCTAAATCAGTATAAGACATCTTTTGCCTTTCTTAGTTGTATTTAAAATTTTATTTTCGAAATGTAGAAAGGGTGGCACTCTCCCTTAGTTTTTTTCCTTCATTTTCAGAACAGTTAATGCATCTACCTATTGATTATTCTTTTAAAAAATAAGGATTAAAATGCTTCTTGTTAACTCATTGCGTCCTTTAGAAAATTAGTCAAAATAAATCTACACATGTACTCTAAAAATTGTTGAATAGCTGACATACTAATTTCATAGATTAGAACATAGATAAAGTGTAAGAAAAGAATTCATATAAACAATATTACGGAATTCAAAATCAATACATAAATCAAATTTTTACTGCACACATTATCATTTTCCTACTTACGCACATTAATGACCCAATATAATCCTTCTTATCCAGATTTGAATAGGAGAACAGCTACTTAGCCAAGATAGAAGTACATGAACAAACAGTTACTCTTATGTGCGATGTAGAAGCCAAAACTTCCTTAAATTTAATAAAGAGCCAATGAAAGAAGTAATGTCAACTGCCAATAGAGACCTACACTTTAAGTTAACTTGACTTGAAAGTTGGTAAATGTTTCATCAACTGCGTACTGTTTGTATGAAAAACTATACAAGAAAACATTTCAGGAGTTTTTTTTATTTTAAGACCAAAATTGCAACAATTATTGTCAATTTACATGCTATACAAGTGTTTGGCAATTTTGTGGTAAGATACGGAGATAAGCCAAATTATAGAAATAGAATGAATATCCATTCATTTTCAACTGAAATTGATACTTGCACTCTTCCATATTTTGTAACGCTGTTACTAGCCATTCCACTTTTTTATGCCTTCACATAACTGCCATCTATAGTGCTATAAACATTAAATAGGAATTGACAGTATTAGGTAGGTAAAATTGGTGTTAGTGATGCAAATAAATTTCTGCAGTGAAACAAAAGTGTCAGCATTCCTTTCGAGTTAAAATGATTCACTCAGAAATTATGAAAATCATCCAAGGAAGATGTTATCAAGTTAAATGTAAAACAGCTCAAATTTGTATTGATAGCTTGTGTTTATTCCAATACATATTGCAAAGTCTGGTTCAAGTTTACTGCGTACGTAGATGCAGTCAGAAAATATTGCCTTGACCTGGCCTGATCTCTGTGCCTTCAACTTTTTTGGCTTCACATACATATACTGAATCCTACCTATGATCAGGATTTGAGTTGTAAAAATGAAGGAGCTGTACAGTTGAACATTGCAAGGCTATGCCTCTAAAAGTAAAAGCAGCAGAACAAAGTCAAGCATGGTTTAATGAACTTTGTTTCCTCCCCGTGAAGAGACCAATACTAGAAGCTCTCAGCTTTATAGTACTTACAGCCATGTTACATGACATCAAAATTTAAATGTATTTAGCCTTGTTCTGTTCATTTCTTCATCTTGGCATTCACATATTCATTAACTCAAGATAATAGTTAAAACACACTTTGAAGATATGTTATATACGTACAAACATGCATCACTTGATTGAAAATGTTTTAGGAATTGAAAATATGTTGAAGTGATGTTAAGAAAATTAGAAAGCAAAAAACTAACTCATTCCTGCAAATGCTATTTGTAATTCCACCAGATTTTCAACATTCGACGCTTTCCAACCATGCACTGATGCCTGTTTTTCAACAATTCTACCCATCACCACTCATACTAAAAGGCTATTACCAACCAATCTATTGGCCCTGTATAGATCTCTGCTGATCTCTCCCACAGCATATAACCCTGGTATCATTGAGTTTGTGTCATCATGGCACAATATTTCAGTCCTCCTGCTTATAACAATCCCCCATTGTACAGTAAATTACAGGAATGACTACGGCCATGCATACCACTTTATCTAGCAAAAACTCTTTAACCTACACTCAGAAGTAGATAATTGTAGAAAAGTATACATGTGTGAAGTATCAAATTTCAAAGAAATATAGAACTTTAAATGTGTACAACCATTTGTTTTTATGATCATCAACAAGTTATGATTCAATTAAGATGCTGCTGCTTTGAAGGAGATTTTGAAAA
>JAULBW010000544.1:0-30546 GCA_032358265.1 Vaucheria bursata | reverse complement strand
ACAATATCATAATTCATGAACTGTCGCTATTATCCGTATCCTCCATAAGTAATGGTGCATAGCGGTTCCTAACACTATTGTCCTGTTCATATTGGTGGCCCACCATTTGCAAGGATTGCTATGCTTATGTTACCTTGTGTGAACTCTGTGCATGCAAAACCCAATTACACTGAACCAGCTGGTATTCATTCACCTCTACCTTCCCCTCCATATCTATGGTATTCCATTTCTATGGACTGCATCGCTGATCTTCCACTGATGGGGGGGGGGTAGATTCCATATTGCTGTTGATCAGTTTTCCAAACTAGCTCATTTCTTGTATTGTTTAAAGACTGTTGCCAGTTCAATTAGCTGACCTATTTATGAAAAATATTGTCCGACTCCATGGTTTTCCAAGTAATGTTGTCTCCAAACATGGATCTATCATTGTATCTAAGTTTCGGTTTGCCTTTTTCAAGAATTATGGTGTATTGCAATTACTCTTGTTTACTTATTATCTGCAAAATGATGACCAAATAGAGCATGTAAGTCAAGAATTGAAATTATATCTTTAATTGTGTTCCAACTAGTAGCGATAGAATTGGTTGCCAAATTTTTCAAAAAAAGAACTGTGCTATAATGCTCAATTCCACGCAAGCACCCAGATGTCACCCTTCTGTACCAACTACAGTTTTTAACTGGTACTAGATGAGTTGGCCAAACTGTTACCTGTGTTGCCATCTGCAGTTTAAGATTATGTGCGTTCTATCCAATACAACTTTGGGTTCATTTGCAGGAGTTAAAAACAGCTGCTGATATAGCTAAGTACTTTACAGATAGAAAATGTTACAATGAAGAATTTAAGGTGGATGACACAGTATATATGAACAGATGGAATATTAGAACATCCAGACCATATGCAAAACTAGACTGGAAGAAGATAGGACCCTTTCTGATTGTGGAAAAGATTAACCAAGTTGCGCATAATCTCCGATTTCCTCCAAGTATGTTTCATCTCCACAACATCTTTCATACATTGCTGCTATCATTGGATAAAACCATGGACAAATCCAAACAAAAGTGTTAGGTTTCACCCCCAATTCACTTGGACAATTTGGAAGATTTCTATGAAGTTGAAGACCTATTGCGCATGAAGAATGTTCATGGAAAATCCCATTTTTTTGATTTCATGGGAAGGATACCCAGAAGAAGAAAATTCCTTGGAATTGGAGGAGAACTTGACATATTATAGTAGACTTGTTTGAGAGCTAAAGAATTGTTTTAAGACCCATACAGAAAGCACAACTAGGGGGCGCATGTTAGGGTTTAACTATTACACCCTGCTTTCCATTCAAAGATTCTGATTATTAGTCTTATATTGTTTGTATTTACCTATCTTAGAACAAATGTGCTGTTGAAATTCACTCTTGGCAACACATGTATTGACCTAACAATATACCATCATGTTCACATTCCTTGTTATTATTTTGTTCTATTTCTGACATGTACATATCAGAACTATGCCATAACAGACATTAAAAAGTGGTTACCAACTGAATGCACACTTAGACAATCTACTAGTATTCTAGTTTTAGCTATTGCTTGACTGTCAGTTATAAACCAAGCAATGTTCTTACATTTTCCAATGTTACTACACTAAGGAAATTTGCTGCAAAATTACACATCCCTACATTTCCCCCCCCCTGGTTGCCTGTAACCTCTTGAGTTAAAAGGTAACTTCAGAAGACACCCCTAACCAAGTGGATGTGTAACCACTACCAGAGGACTTTGCTGAAGAATTACTCCTGGTGTTCATCCCTTTGGCTATTTATTTGCCTCTTTCTATTTTGAACATACCTACTCCATTTCTCAACTAATACCATTTTGTTTTGTCATGGACACTGGAAATTTGGGACTAGCTGGGTATCAGGAGTATTATGAGATGCTACATTGCAATGCTGAATGCAGAGTCATCTCTGTCTGGAGTTCAAGATAAGACTACAAGTTTTCCACAGTTTGGAGACCCACTTCTATGTTGATGACTGTTGCAGACTTCCAATCAGTTAGAGATGCCAACTCACATATATCTCCTTGGCTTGATCAACCACCTTTGAGAGTATCAGATGGAGGTCTGCTACATGATCCATTCCACAAGTTGCCCAGTGGTTTGCCACTAGTACATAGTCATTCTGCTGCTGTTTCAGCAGTATGTGCCTTTGCACCTCATTGTACTGAATCCATTTACTCTGCAGCTGTGTCAACTGTCAACTTGTTCCACCTCATCATGCTGAATTAATTTGCTCTACTCTCAAGGTAAGCAGTCCTGTACCTAGTCATGTGGGATCAGTCCATTCTGCTTCAATGTCTGGTTCCCCTTGGTCACATTGATCTGGATCAGTCTGCTCAATTCTAATGCCTGGTCCATCTTTCTCAAACTGTTCCAGTTTTGTCCACTTTAGACACCATGCAGTTCACTTTCTTGTACTTTTTTGCAACACCAGTGTGTTGGTTCAGTATGGTTTATAATCCCATCATGATCCATTCATGGATCATTCCTATAATTATCAATGCAGATCACAGTAAAATTATGCTCCTCTACACAGTCAGTATGACATGGATGTCCAAAGAAAATATATGCATCAACCTACTCTGCTTCAGCTGCCAAAGGCTAATATTGGCTCTGTATTTATATTTCATTTTAATAGGTCAGCAGAACTATGGTGTTAGGACCACATTAACAATTGCTACATATGTGCATGATTTGTTTGTGCAGCTGAGCCATTCTTATTGGGCAGTACTTATTTTATATGTAAATTAGGTTTTTGAATTTTGGTTGTTCCAAGTTGAGGAGCTACTTCATTTTGCTCACTGTTTAATCTATCTTTCAAAATATTTACAATGTTCTCAGACTTCCAAACAGTTCCATACATAATATAATGTTGCATTTTGGTCTTTGTTTCTTGTTTGCTTGGGTATTATTCCAAATCTTAAAGTTGCTCCTGATTGTTTTGAACCCATTCCTGACCATTCCTAACATATGGCCCTTGTTCATAACTTCCCTGAGGTCTTACTTCATATCTGCTGGAGATAACCTCAACCTACTTTCTTCATATCAGTCTGCAGTGACCGCTCAAAAGAAACTTTTCTCTGGTTCTGCCAGAAACATAAAATACAACAAAGCACAAGAAATTGTGGCAGAAATGTGTATAATCATGCCTAATTATGTTGATAAAAGTGATCTAATTCTATTAACACAGCAAAATATATAACCCTACTGGCATCTGTGTAGCCAATTTACTTGGAACAACATAAATAAAAACTGACGGCAGCTATAAAAATAGAATTGATTCCTAAGGGAGTTAATTCTTAACAGGTTCACTCTTGAGCAAGTCCTGAAAGAAACTGCACTTGGACACTTCTTGTCCAAGTTTATGCACAATGGGATAGCTTTCCAACAATTACTTGTCAGTCGCCTTGAGTTATCAGGACTCAAGAAACTTATGGAACTACAGCTTGAGTTGAAAACTCTTAGTTTTAATGGGGATCCTTCCTTGTTTTTGAAACTACAATGCATGTGTGCAAAGCTGTCCATCTTGGGTTAGAGTACTGCTGGTGTAGTTCTTACTGCTTGTTTAATTGAAAGCCTTCCTCATAACGTTTACAATCAAAATATTGCAGTAACTTTTTTATGGATAAGATCAAATCCTAGCAGGCAAACTCTATGGTTGCCAAATTTTTCTCTCAATTATTCAAAATGAGAGGCATGTTCCATGTAGAGAATGTCATATGGTTCATCAAAACCAGACCATCCCAAGTCAGGTGGCAAACATGTTGATGATACCAAGGGCATTACCTCAACTAAGGACTTGGTCAAAACTTCCCATGCAGCTGATCCTCCATGTCTAAGGAGAAAAGTCTTACCTGATGTTCCTTGGCAAAAAAATCATGTGTACTCTTAGGATTCTTGGGTACTTGTATAGCTATGATAATATTTGCAAGTATTGGAGCTCTAATCCAAAACCTTAATACTACTAATTGATTTTTGTACTGTTGAACCATCAACTCCTGGTAATTAGGGGGGTTGTAGTATCTTGGGACAGCGTAGATATCCTGATGTACAAAGTGCAAGTTTAAGGGTCATTCTGCCTCTTACTGCAGAATTGACACCTCCAAGTAATGCAACCAGCATATACTATATGGCCATACCACAGCAAAATGTAAAATGTTCTAACATAGTGCTTATGCAGCCTTTGTTAATGCTGATACATTAGACCACTATTCAGATTCTGTGAACTTCTTCAAAATTTCAGTCATTAAACATAATTATTAAGACTAACTAATTGTTCTAGTATGTAAACCAAGAAGCAAGAACAAAACAAGAAGTACAGATGTGTTACACAAATAATGTAGTTATATTAGCCTTGTCTCATGTGTTGATAATAATAGCTCTTGTGAACACCTTACAACTTATTTTACGTGCATACAAGATGAATTAGATCAAACCATAAGTACGGCTCCCTTAAGGGATTGTACATGAACAAATATTGTAATATAGTTTAATTGTAATTCTAAGACAAATCACACAGCATAAACATATTAGATCCTGACACTAATTATGATCAGAAACATGCATTGTTTGTATCTAATTCCATCTTAATATCAGTTCTCAACTGTATGGGTCAAATATTAGTTTATAGTAGTGCTTCTGGGCGTTACATTGATCCTGGTCTTGATATTCCATTACTAAATATTCAAATAGCATGCAAGTTAGGATCAATGTCTGTTGTAGGAGGAAAAGTTGTTCAGAACTCTGGTGCATGCAATGCTATCATCAAGGTCTTCAAAGACTCTGGACAACCAACGGACCAAATACTGAGGAATACACACTTGGTGTCAGGCCTGAGTGCTAACCTTATATCTCTCTCCTGAGTAATGCAATGTAGATGATAGCTTAATCTATCCCTAGATCAATCAGTGCTAATGTCAGGAATGTAAAATGCAACATAAGCACAAGAAAACTATAACAGAATATGAATATTATTACATTCTAAATTGTGTTGATAGAAGTGTGATAACTTCATCAACACAACAAAATATCACTTACTGAAACTTGTTCTTATAATTCAATTGGAAATTTGTTCTTATAGTCAGAACTGAAACTTCAACACAGCATTAGGAAAAATGTACTGCAGCTACAGAATAGAATTATCTCCCTTAGAGGTTTATTCCTAACAGCTAACGAGTTATAACCATGAAATGCCATTTTGTATCAGTAACAATATGGTTACCATTCAGTCATTACTCTCTAATAGGTACTGGGTATTAATCACAAAGACAGTTAATTTAAATCTGTAGCTGCAGTACACTTCCAAAGCTATTTGGAAGTTTCAGTTAAGACTGTGAGAATAAATTTCAGTATAGATTATGAGAACAAGTTTCAGTATATGATATTTTGTTATGTTGATGAAGTTTTTTCATCTCTATCAATACAGTTTAGCATGTAATACTACATGCATTCTGTCACAGACTTTGAGTTTCTGTTGTGTTATTTTCCTAACAATACAATCATATTTGTATTTGTTGCCATTTCAAACCCAGCTATACACTGACATAGGTTACTGGGTCATGTCAACTCTAGGTACTTACAAGCTCTGGGAGATAATCCTAATATGTCTGTAATGTTTAGTGATGAGGATACCATTCCTTATGAAGCATATCTGCTCATTAATGGAAAGTATAACTCCCATGAAAGTCATGTAGCTACATAAGCTACAGTTATTGGTTCAAATTTTAATCTTGATTTTTATGATATAACATGCACTCTTGCTATAAATAGATGGTGTTACATCATGTGTTTCATTCATGACTTTAGCCAATACAGGTTTGTGCATCTAATGTGGCATAAATATGAAGTCTTAACCATTCTACATTTCTTTATCACTCATATAAAGTACAAAGAAATTATCATCAATTTCATATGTATGGACAATGCTGCTAAATTTAGTTGAGATGAAGCTCATGCTCTTTTTACATCAAAAGATATTGAACTTGAGCTATCTGCTTCTCACTCTTACCAACAGAGTAGCATTGCTCAATGATTAATTGGTATTCTTAGTAATACTATCTTATGCATGATGAATCAATTCAAGCTCCAAATCATCTGCGGATATATGCACACGTGCATACTGTATATGCACTAAATTACACATAAATCATGGCCAATAAGATGTCTACACCATATTTTGTTTGGCACAAGTTGTACCCAATTTATAGTGTTCTCCATAGTTTTGAGTGCAATGAACATTTTCTCATTGAAAAGCTATGCCATGAAGGCAAGTTTGGACCTAACTTATGGGAAGGAACATTCCTTAATACATCCCTTGAGCAAGCTAGTAATACTTACATCATCTTCAACCTCAATATCAATAGGGTAGATGCAAGTTGACATGTCACTTTCAGTGAGCAGTCAGTTCCAAACTCTCAGACTCATAGCAAAAATTTAATTTTGCCAGATGACCTCACGGATATTTTTGCTCCTAAGTATAGACCTCACTGTATGCTTACTTGCAGTAGAGGTAACTAGGAATCTGCTACTACTAAGGAATAATGCACTTTTATTTCCTCTTATCAATACCTTCAGTTCATAGAGCAGCTTGAAGATGACAAACTCCAAAGCACTTTCATGCTGCCTTAGTTGAAGATAAACAACCACACACATATCACTAGTGTGATGCCATTTCCAAGAAAAATTTAAGCCTTGAGAGAAACTATGTGGGTGATCTTGTGCCTTTGCCTCATGGCAAATGTACCCTTGACACTTGCCATCACTTCAAAATTAAACAAAACATCACTGGGAAAATTATTAAATACAAGGTACAATAACTAATAAAAGAGTTTTTCTAATGTCCCAGATCTGAGTATGACTTGATGTATGCACCCACTGCATTAATTACATCCATCCAGCTTCCCATTACACTTGTTACTTACAATAGGTGGAGGATGTATATTATTGATATCAAGATAGCCATTCTTCAAGGCAAAGTTCCTGAGGATCAAACGCTGTACATAAAGCTCCCCTCTGACCCATCAACTCTTTTTAGCTCAAAGATATCCTGGCTTATTGTTAGGATTGCTGCATTTTAACAGAAATAATGTCATTTGTAGTTGACTAGTAATGTTTGTATTTGGTGTTTAGCAAGTTTATTCCACCTAATTAGTATTGAAGTTTTATATTCAATTTTAATTGGATATAGCCAAGTTGCAATATTGTAAGTGATAGGAAGTGTTATGTCCAATTCAGCAGGTCAAGTTTCTCAAGTTCTTGTATTCCTACGACTAATATACATAGATAACCATATCTTCTGCTGTGTTCTGTGCTTTTTGTTTATGCACAATTAAGTTGTATGTTAGTTCTTACAACTGGAAAAAGGGTTTTGACACTTTAAGCTTAATAAGTACTCATAAAGTTTCAAACATGTTTTTCATGGGTGGAACAAAGCCTTCCATGAAGCACTTACTATGATAGGATTCATATTGTCAGGATCTGATCTGTTTTGCCGTGATCTGTTATTGAACTGTGACTCAATGGACTTAATTCGTCTTATATGTGTATTCTTGTAAAGTACATTCTCTTAAAGAGTGTTCTCATTAGTGTGTTCTCATAAGTATGTTCTCATAAGTGTGTTCTCATATGCGTGTACTCTTAAGTAGTATTGTGTTGACAAGATTCATTCTTGGCAACACATGAATAGGGATTTATACGTCATTGGCTGTGTGTCTTCTTTGGATTTCTGGTGATGTTTATTATTGGTTATATGCATAGTCTTTAATATATTGATTCCTAACATGCACAAGCATATATTTTACATTATCATTATATATGATATTAGAACCTAAATGCACTAAAGTGGACAAGATGCAATTAAAACTAAAAAGGTGTAATAGAAAAATAGGATCTAGCTAGAATAAATATGATACAATGTAAAATAGCTTTTCAATATGCTTTGGTAAACTTGCATTTAATATTGTTAATATCTGATTGTGATAGCAAAATAATTTACTAGTCACAAATTTAAATTGATATGAACAGGCATTATTATGCAATAACCAATATTAAATACACTCATCCAGTTAAAAGAAAAAATTTCTGCAACACAGCTTAAAAAACCTTTTAGCAAAAATTTGAATAGTAACATTCTAAATCATTGAAACATTACTTATTATTATAGTGGAACAAATTGCAGTTAGAGTGCTCCCACTAACAAGATATCCTACATTGTAAATGCTCAATGTAGCATAAGCAGAACATAAGTTATCATATTAATTGATGAATAGCAGAAATATTTGTGTTAGACAACTTTTAGGAATACACTTTATTTTTCTGTGCAGATATAAAATGCCATGCAGTTTTATGTGATAATGTTGAAATATCCATGAAGAGAAACTAAAGATCTTATACAATAATGCAAAGAGTGGAGCTGAAGAATTTATCGTACAAACTAACTTACAAGTTTGAATGAAGATTGGCATTATCAGTATGTAAGAAAATACTTTAGCAACATTTAAAAAAAACTAACATGTGAGAAAACGTTTGGGTAGTCTAATTTAATTAACAATGCACTGAAATGAAACATGCATGCACTTGACTAGTGGATCAAAATTTTCTTCTCTCTTGGGAAAGCATTTTTATTCATCAAATAAGTGTTGATGATGAAGATTTAAAATCTAAAATGTAACCAACCTACTAAAAAAATTTTTTACATGTTGTTAGGAATTCATTTGTTAACGGTAAAATTTGTGTCATAGCTATGGAATTCTGTTTTATGGTGAGTCATTGTTCTGCATTCTAAGTTTACGACAAGTCATTGCTGGATTTTGGTGACAAGCTAAGTTTAGGGTTTCTATATTGCTGCAAAGTATGTTCACTTCCAGCAACACAATTCATGTCTGTGTAAATATACTCTTTGTTTTAGTTTTAAGTCTTATTTGTAAACAGATCCATAACACATATCACAAGAAGGAAAAAAATTTACCAGATGAATTATATTTTATGGAAAATGCTTTCATGGCTTCTGTCTATGCATACATTAGAGTACACTCCATATTTTACTACACAAAGAGATCTAACTTACATCCACACAATATCCTAACACTTTGATATAATTTTTCCAGTTTATCTGACTATACTAACTCTATTCCGCAAAACACAAACAATACTAATCTCAATTAACTCTTTTTCCTCTTTCCTTTTTTCTTTAGCTTTCACTACTATACACCAGTTTTATGAATATTGTTGAAGCAGTACATTGATGTTATTTGGAGGAGTTGCCACTTCTACAGCTTACTTGTATTCATTGATGATATATATGTATATACTTTTTACAATATTTTGTTTTTTTGTTTTTTGTTTCTGTTTGCTTAATTTCTTTGACAATTTCAAAAACATAATTTTGTACTTTTTCAAAGTGACTTGGTAACATCACTTAAATTGAAATTAGGAAAGGGGTTCATTTTAAAAAAATGTAATTCTGAAAGTTCAGTAGAAATAAAATTGGTGTCAATGAAATAAAAGTGCAGTTTACATCTCTAATATTTTTCAACTTGAGACAAGCATTTACTGTGAAAAAAATATTTTTTTGGCTGTTTTGCATAAGGCTGTGAAATAGAAGAAAAATAATGCACAAACAAACAAGACAATAACAGCAAACTAAGAAAAATAGTACAGTTAAAATGTATTATATGTGTGCAGGAAAGAAGCTTCTCTGATGCTGACAACAATACTCTGCACAGTAGCGGTAATTGTAGAGAAAGAGAATAGTGAGAGATTTTTTCAATTAGTAAATGTTGAGTATGGATCAGCCAGATATTTAAACATGGGGTTACTCTGCCAGGCGTTTGTCGGAGATGTCGGTTTGGGAAACACCAAGAAAATACTTTATGGAATAATGAAAAATGGTATAGATGTTAAAGACATAGATATTGTTGGAAGGACCTTTTTTGTATGTAGGATTACAGATAAGGAGTGTACTCCTATATTGTGACAAGGGCATCAAGTTGTAAAATTTTTTTTTGAAAATTCTTTTTCAATGAAGCTTTGAAACAATATACTATAATAAAAAAGCAGCAAGTGGAAGTGTTACTCTCTTTCCAGTACCAAATATATTATTCACCCAGTGACTTGAGGAACTGTACAACTAATTTAAGGACTTTGATGGCTAGTACAATGAAAAATGTTGTCGAAATGATAAACTAGCAAATAATTTCATTGATGATGTATGATAAACTATCTAAAATGCCATTTTTTCATACAACAGACATAAAATGTGGAACATTTTGCAAAAACTAAACAATTGATTTACTTCTGTGCATAGAAAAAATACCTGCAACCAAGAAAGCATTTGAGGCAAAAAATATTGGTAGATGCATTTTCGTTACAAATATATTTCAAACAAGACTCAAAACTGGGGCAAAGAGTATATTTACACAAACATAAATTGTGTTGCTGGAAGTGAGCATACTTTATAGCAACACACAAATCCTAAACTTAGCTTGTCACCAAAGTCCAGTGATGACTTGCCATAAAATTAGAATTCCAATATGTAGAACAATGGCTTGTCATAATACAGAATTTCTGTCAGGATCTGATATGTTTTTGCCGTGTATTATGTTCATTCATCTACAATTCTTTCAGGGAATTGTACTTATATCGATCTGATTCGGTTTGTATGTGCGAGCATAGGTTGAAAATGTTGACAAGATTCACTCTCATCAATGCATGAACTAAGTTAAATGCAATAGTATTATACGTGTAGTATCTCTGTGTTTGCACTGTTCTGGTTTTCTTGCCTACACTTGATACGATTCATTAGTCTTGACAACTCCACAGCTATATCATGAATTTAACCGTTAACAAATTAATACCTAACAATTCTGTACACTTGCACTGAAAACACTATCTTTTATAGTAATCAATTTAATTTCATTGCTGGATGTGTTTTGAATGAAATGAAACAGAAATTTTTGTCATGCCAATACATCTAATTTAGAAACTTGCGGTAAAGTAAAAAAATTAATTTATTGTACATGAGAAAAACAAGTATCTTAGTTAATTGAATTGTATCTGATAATTTTCTACATGGTTGTGCACTAATTTTTTCCCATCCCAAGTTCAAAGTCACAGCTGCAGAAACTAGCTACAAAAAATCTTCAGCTGATGCATGCAAAATAAAAGTACTTTTTGAGAAGGAACAAGTGCTAAGTGAAATAAAAAACAAGGAAATAAAAACAAGCGAAATGCTGCCTTTCTCCGAAATAGTTCTCTATACCCTAAGATTTGCAGATATACAAATATGTCATTACTAGAAAAACGAATATTTTTATGGTGAACAAGTATATGGTAATGTTTCAAGAAAGTGAACAGCAGAGTGGAGGAATTGGTTCTTCGGTACCAACCTCTTCATTATATTGCGCCAAAAGCAGAACATATCTGGTTTCTAAAGAAAGGTACAGCAGAGTATGTGTCACACAAGTTCTTAAATTCTTTGAAGCCCTTTTAAAACTATTTTACAACTAGGCATTTTAAAGATGAAGTCATTTTTAACTAGAAAGTAACCAATTGTATATATTTGTCATTCCAAATATTTTTTCAACAAAGAGATGCACATTTCTTAAATTCACGTTGAACGAAAAAATGAGAGCAGCGGTATTTATTTCTGAAGAAAAGTAGCCACATACCACAGAGGGTGATACCCGTGAATGAAGTAATGGTGGGAATTTAAATCACTAAGTTAATGAAAAAACTTGCTGTACGTCAACACTCAAAATTCGTATTTCATTAGAATGTTGAATTTTTTGTCCTTAAATGATCTATAATCTTTCGTCTCGACATTGTTCATGAAGTTTCGATCGTATTGATTTTCAGTCGACAAGACTACGTGGCTGATATTATTTTAGCGAAGAAGTTGATATATGTTTTTTGACATATATTCCGTCTTGATAATGCAAGTTATTCCGAAGTTCGCTATTTGTTCAAGGTATATTGCCGGTTCGATTTTTAAATCTCAGAACCCCACAGGTAAAAGTTATGGATTCCCAGAATCTAATAATTAATATTCCTATGACATCATAGAGCTTGAAATATCATACGAAGGAATATTTTTTCCAGAGACTCTTCAATAACCGGATGAAGCGATATCTTTCTCGAAAGCTCAGTTCAATTTACATGCAATGCATATTGAAGTACTATCTGTGACAATGACAAAAGACATTATAAAAATATGCGATGACTGGGCAGAACAACTTCTAGAAGAATAAAGATTGCATCAAATGACATTTCTTATTGTTCTATCTTTGTTAATATCCGTAATTATTATCACATAAAGCTCATCGCATATTGAAGAAGTGAAATGATTTGGTACGGTCATAAGACATAGAATAGAATAATTGTCTGAGTCAATGATGTCTAAATATCCGCATACGTTTGTGCGATGATGCTGGTAAAGTTTCATTCATACCTCATTCAAGAGTCATAGGGCCGAAATATACGCATGAGATCAGCTGTTCTCAAACAATGTGAGCGAAATAGGATGACAGAAGTTCTAATCATAACCAAAAACAGTTCTATCTGAAGCAATATCGCCGCAAAACAATTTAGAGAGTAATATAGAGCTTAGTGATTAGCTGCATTATTCAATCTGCTACCGACAATGAGTAGACGTCTGAATAATCGAGGACAATTTACAAGAGGTGATAGTTATTTAAGGAGTGACTACGTGAGTTCAATGAATTTTGAGCCCTGCCTATCACACGTAAATTCTGAGCCGCTACTAGGGACTGCCAATGAGAATGGGGTATTCACGAGCCTAATCCTTCCTGCCTGGAATCCTCTGATATCTAACTCATCAATGAAGCAGCACTTCAGCGATTTTCAAGATAAATCTAATACATCTCCATCAACTAGCGAAGTTTCGTGTGAGCGCGGATTCTTCACATCGCAGTCATCCTTATATAGCGATGTAACTGGATCTGTTTTAGATTCCAAATTTTTAGCCTCCAAAGCATCATCAACGGTTGTAGGCAATTCATCTGATTCAGGATCAGAACAAGATGTTGAAGAACAAAAAAAATCGTGTATTGAGGGGGTCGAGATTTTTGTTGGTGGTTTGCCTCGTTCTACTAGTAACGAGATGCTGTATGAATGGTTCAAACGAATCGCAGAGCCAATTGAGGTAGAATGTCAGATTTTAATTTCTATATATCTTTTCGCAATTCTATCGACGACATGTACTATTAAACCATATAATTAAATTGCAATTGTAGATATTCAAATTTGCATTTCTTATCCTTTAAAACATATTTTTCGTCTAAAATCAGGTTCGTGTGGCAAGAGACAAGCGTAGAAGGCGGTGTCGTGGTTACGGTCATGTCCGATTCCGCACTAGCGCTCAAGCAAATAGAGCGATTGATACAATGCAGAGTTTTCAGTTTAAGCGCGGATGTTTCCTCGGAATCCTACCGTGCGATGAAAACAGAACATTATATATTAATGGCATATGCGAAACATGGCAGAAAGATCAAATTTCAGCATTTTTTTATGAAAAATTCAATGGAATTAAGAGGTATATAATTTTTTTGTTTCAATTCATTAAAATTACTGCAAATTTGTTTACGACTCATTTCTTTTGTATTTTTTATGTTGATTCTTATTATTATGTATTTCAAAACTAATTTTTTCAATGTTTACAGTTTGCAGCTAGTATGGAATAGAGAAGATTCCTCAAGACTTCGGCCATTTTGTTTTGTAGAGTTCGACACGCATGAAAATGCACGGAGTTCTTATGAGGAATATCATCAGACTGAAATGGATGCTCATTCTGATGGTGATTGCACTACTGCTGACATTCAGACTCAAGACTGTACAACCTTCGATACTGATTTTAAGATGCAGCATCTCATTTACAAGGAAACCGAGCTTAAAGTTGAATGGGCAGATCCATTGCGATACTTTATTCATCTCTACGGAGGAGTGAATAGGCACACAATTCAAATATCTAATAATAGCAGTAGCTGCAGTAAAAAGAGTCTCCAAACATCCAAAGTACCAGATACTTCACCGAATCACTTGCTCTACAGTCACGTTTCACATGAATCAACCGCGAAATACCAACGTGAAGCACCAAAAGGTACAGCTGTTTCGGAATCAAGACCATATACCCAGAGAGTCCAAAACATGCAATCCAGTAGTTCTTATTTGAACATTTCCGATCATCATCAGATATCAAATTGGCAAAATTTGCAGAACAGAAGTTTTGAAGTTCCTAAAGGTTCACATTTTAAAGAGTTAAATGGCCTAAACTGTCAAACAGGTGGGCAACAATTTAATCAAGTAATGATGCCTTCCGAGCTTCACTACTCTAGTCACAATTCCATAAGTAAAAATGTATTGGTGCAAAAGCGTTTGCAAGAAATACAAGCAGAGGCACTTTTGAATTGGAAGAATAATGATTCTGACTTTGGTCTACAACAACTTAATCGGTCTCGGAACCGATTCTCACCAACAGCCAATAATTGTAGCAATTCATATTTTTGCCATGAAGATTCCTGCATTTTTCCTGGTGACTATAGTGCCCGATCATTTTCAAGCGAGCATACATTACCTATGCGTGACATACGAGTCAACTCATCTCACACGAGTAACTTCTCCAGTTGTTCGAGTAGGTTTTTACCAGATATTCCGAAATTTGAATGTAGTTGCTTAGTGGACAACACGAATTCCGGATACAACGAATTCTACGATAAATTTGAGCACATTTATTGTGGACCACCGGGTATTGATTTCAATCCACTGCTTAATCGTTCATGAGAAGTCATTCATAATTTTATAATGATTGCATGTATTTGAACAGTTCTGTGAGAAATGATATTTTAAGTATTGCCTTCGGATAAAGCTACAGATTTTCATGGGAAATATATGTGACTTCGCGATGATAGACTTCAAAGCACTTTGGCCTATTCGAAGCTGGTTTAACAAGACTTAATATAGAGGAATATTTAGACATAACTTGAACGCCATGACAATATATAATCCATGTATTTTTTGTTTTGTTTTCAAAATTTTATTTTAAGAATAATGCAATAAACACCTGATATTACAAATTTGTAATAATCACCGAATTTGCTTGTTCTTATTTGAAATCTATGGCTTAACCTTAAGCACAACATTTCATCTATGCTATGCATTAAGCGTAAATTCTTCGTATCTGAAGTATAATTTTTACTCGAACATACTAATGTACACGGTTAACAATTTTGTTTCTTATCCATTATATCGACATTAGAAAATGAATTCTGTTAGCTTAAATATTTGATTATTAAATGAAATTGTCCTTTGAAGAAAAAATTTGTGTGCAAATACTTTCTTAGTCAGTCTCAATTACTATAAACATTACAATGATATATATATATATAAATGTCAAAAAAGTCTTCTCAAAATGTTTACATTCCATTTTAAAATTTACTTTATATAAGAAAGATTACTAAGGTTGAAGAAACAAATCTTACCCGGAATTTGGCATTATGGTATATTCATTTTTTCAAAACATTTTAATCTTTAATATGGCACATTTTATTTTGCACACTGTTTGCCTGAATGCTATTCACTCTGATGCGAGCTTGTGACTAAAAAATTAATTTAACAAATTTTTAAGTTCAAGTTAATGCCATAAAACTTCAAGGCTAGTAACAGTATTTTAAGATAGGGCTTAAAGATGGATTTAGAAAACATCAATTCCAAGTCAACATCAAGATATTAAATTCATAAAAAGTTCATTTTTGAAAGTAAATATAATATTCAAAAAATCATTTTTAATGAAATTACAAAATTTGGAGTTTTTAAAAGCTATCTAGTCCACAAAATATAGGAAGCAAGAGCAAAAGATGTTTCAGCACTGTTCAAATAACATGGTATCTTGTCAATTATCAACTGCAGCGATGAAAATATCTTTATTATGGTGAATACAGAGTGGCTGTTAGTGCAAGTTGCCAACCGCATCAATCTGCTTGTGCTCATAAGAATGTTTAATCGTTGGGCATGGTGCTGCATCTTTGTGAGAAACTTAGCTGCAGTGACCTTGACAAGCCAGTTTGATAGAACCGATAGATATGCCTCCGATTGATCTGAAGCAAAGGTGCTGTTGGAATCCTGCTTGACCATGATCTGTATGACATAGTTGCAAGCTTCCTCGAGACATTTCTGATGTTAACAGTAAAGTTCCAGTGCTTGGTGGGATCAATATCTTTGACAATACTCTTCACACACAACTGTAAACTAAGAAAGTGCTCTTCAATGCTGGAATGTTAGACAGCTCAATTACAGCATTTAATGCAAATCTCTAAGATACAGGGCTTGCAAGCCTTCTTTTAATCAATGGGTCTTGCATGTCAATCTTTTGCAAATATGGTGCAATGAGCAGATGTAGCTAAGCCTTCTGTTGAGAAACAAGAGAAAACATCCCTTGGATTTTGTGGAATATCTAGGCACTGAGCATCAAGAAGAAATCCATTGGAAAAAGGTAAATCTATCAAACTAGAGGTGGTGCTAATCTTAAATTCTATTGAGCTACCTACTGCTGCATTTCCAACTGATTGACCTTGAGCTACTTTATCATCTTATTGCTTAGCAACCCTCAATTTACATGGCGTGAGCAGGTTGACTACATTTATGCAATAGAATTCTGCCAGCCAGCAAAATGCGCAGTGATGACTTGTATAATATCCAAGAACTTCTCCTTTACAATGCAGCTTCAGATAAATTCCATTGCAAGGTCCAATCGATATGTTTCATACCATAACAAATTAACTTCATCAAAGCTTTATTTGATAAACATGTCATGACACCTTAAACAGTGCCAATTATGTTCTATGCACCATTGATAAGAAACTAATAGGCTTCATCTCCACTCAGGACACAGTATGTTTGTGAGCTTGAACAGCATGTTGCACATTACAAACCTGTTAGAAATCAACTCACTTAGGGATTAATTCTATTTTTATAGCTGTGGTCAGTTTTCATTTATGACATTCCAAATAAATTGGCTGCACAGATGCCAGTAGGGTTACATATTTTGTCATGTTGATAGAATTGGTTCACTTCTATCAACACAACTGGTGCATGATAATTATACATATCTCTGCCACAGTTTCTTATGCTTTGTTGCATTTCATGTTTCTAACCAAACCTAGTATGGCATTTGCAAATTGGCATTGCAATTAAAAAGAAATTAATGGTAAAGTAGAACAAGCATACACAAAAACAAGTATCAAGGTACGGGGCACTTTATGTGAATAGTGGAAGCAGAGAAATTGAAAATGCTCAGGAGCAATACCTGAGAGTAATGGCAATTCTTGACAGATTTGCGATGCAAGCCACATGAACAAAACTTAAAAACATGGCATCTGTGTAAGTCCTCAGCCAAGGAGTAGACATAACTTCATAAGTGGCTACCACGATGTTGGGAGCCAGCCTGAATGTTGTACCATAGGCGATATAATAAATTATGAAGTTTAACAGTCTTACTTTGATTGTAAAGATGGCAGCTATATGTAAATCAACCTTGTCTCTCATTATCATTGCCTAATGTCTTCAGCTAAAATATGGACATTGCACTCTTCTTTGCCTTAGCTGCTTTCTGCTGCTACTCTTTCAGCAATTTAGCAGGAGTAGCTACATTATTAGATGGCAGCTCTTTGTTATCTTCATTACTCTCATTGTTGCCCAGAAAGAACATCATATCCTCTACAATTCCTTCCATGATGTCATTGTCAATGTCAAACATGATGGCATATTCCCCTATTGACTCTAAAACAAAGTGATTTTTCAAAATGTTGCAAACCTGATCTTTGTTCTTGTTGAAGAATCTATCTAAAGCTTCTTTTATAGAGTTGCTTGTATTTTGCCTACTTCTGAGTATGTTGGTCTTTGAGTTGTGACAGGATGTCTTATAAGAAAGGTGTGCTCCAAGCCATCACGTTACTGGTCGGTTTCCTCTTCATACCTAGCTTTTCCTCTTTGCCATATTATATACAGAAGCAGCATTGTATGCCATTAACTTTACTCCTAGACTGAAGATGACTCATCACTTTCAGCCCAAATGACCTATCATAGACTTTTTTGTAGGTAGAAGCATGCTTCCAAGACATTTCAAAATGAGCTTGGTCCTCACACAATCTGGAAAAAAGTGACATGACAACTCCAACATACACTTTAATTGAAGTACATCTGAAATCTTGTTCTAGGTATTTTAGGTGCTACTTCAGGCAATCAACTAGAATACGGAGGCGGTTAGAGACACATCTTAAATCTACTCATCACCCTGACGAATCATACCAACACTCGTATATGAGCACAAGTCTTTCTTAATAAGTGTTCATGGCAAAGATTCATTCTTCACAAAGTTGTCCAAGTTCTACTAGTGCACATAAATATCCTACACGTTCTTTTCTATTTGTTACATTCTTTAATCGGGACTATCTCCCTGACAGAGGCCTGCTTTAAATATTCTCATTTGTTTCTATTTAGCTGAGGACTTGAGTTGCCTGCCTGCTACCTTTGGAAAATACTCAAAATATTGAAAAAATAGGCAAATAGTTTTATGAGATTCATTTGTACACTCATACCTCTATTGCAGCGATTATCAGAGTTAATTAAAAGTTTCTGCCATATAAACCGAAATATTTGAAAGGTAATTATTTTTTTAGCAATAATGGATAGTTTTATGCTTTGTAGAGTTGACTCTACTCTAGAGCACTGTAGAGACTATACAAGAAAATGAGCGACTTGCCGCATCAAATTCAGCATATACCGCCCTCTGATATCTTTCTGTCAAATAATCAGACAGTTCAACTATTATTCCATTGTATTATTTCCGCACGCTCGCAAAGGTGAAATTCCGTGTGGGAAATTAGCCCGAAAGTTGCTTGCGTCAGTTGAAGTATATGAAGTCTCTGTAATTGTGTTACATACAATTTGCAACCAGATCGTCATTGGCGCAACATTTATCTGTTTCACAAGATTTTACCTTATCAAAATATCAAAATGGTGGAATTCAGTGGATTCTTTTTTCAACAAGTTATGAACATCCTAAAAGTTGAAATAGAAGCTGTATCTCGCCTATGATTCTTCATAAATATTCTATTAAATTGGGAATATTTGCTGAAAGGATTCACAAAATCTATGCATATTAATATACAAGAATGAGTTTTTGAATTGCGTCCTCCATATACGATCGCACGTTATTGTTTCAAACATATGTAAGTTATTTCGTATTAGGTATGTTCATATTTGGCCTTGGTGCGAACGAAATAAGTAAAGTTCTCTTGGAAATTCGAAAGATTTAGTGCATGATGTAATATTGTAATTCAAGAAATGTATAAAAGTTTCCAATAATAGTGGAAAATGGAATTGAGTGTATAATTTAATTTAGGTTGAAAATACTTGCGGCGTGTTTTCATTTTGTATGCTTCTCCGCTTTATCATTATTTCAACCGACCAAATTATAATAAATAATACTTTTACTGAACAAGACAATCGAATTCCCATTATGTAAATGAATGGCAGTAACGTAGAAAAACATCGAAAAATTTGAAAGAAATGTTTTGCTTTCTGTGATGAATCAGAAAAAGATATGAAGTATTGAGTAGAGAAGTAAAGAAACAACATGATCATACCATTCTATTTATTGCATTAGACGTGAAAACATTAAATACAACCGAATGAATCGTAATAAATATATCAGTATACACCTGCTAACGGAGTTGGGGGAGTTCCAAAGTATATTATTTAGTAGACCATCGATTTATGGCACATTGACTGAATTCATTGCAAGTTACACTACACATGATTTAAATTGTATACATAGATCATAGCATTAATACCTGGGAAAAAAATTAACGCACACTAATTGATGCCTTCTATTAGAGCACTTTGGTTAATGCACTTATCGAATTATATAGCAATGCATTTGAAAAATTTCATAAAGTATGATAAAAATCCGATAGCAGTTACTTCGGATAGCTGATTAAGTTTTTGAAATTTTCTACTAATGAATAAAGAAAATTCTAATTTCGTACCAAGTTTAAATTTTCGCATAAAATTGCAGCAAATTCATCGGGTGATCCTGATATGATGTATTATACATTTTCTATGGAACAGTTTTTTGTTTAGAACCAATAATGTATATTGTTTCAAGCAATATTCTATATCAAAGTTATTTTATCGTAAATACTGTGTTGAGTTGGTACGATGATTCAACAGGCTGCATTAATAGCGTTAATCGAGATAATCTGAGAGTAAAAAAAAGAAAAATATTTGTAGCAAAAATCAATTCATTCACAAATAACATATGTCATACAACCATTGACCCACACAGGCCGTAGCTTTTTTAAAGCTCGAAGTGAATTGATAACAGAGATTGTAGTAGCCTCACCCTTGCCGGATAGAGAAGCACAAGATCTTAATTCAACATCAGTTACAAAATGGCTTCCTTCATGCTCGGGACCAGAAAATTTTAGGTATTCATCACGTTGACTGCGTTGCTTCTTGTTGAGCTTTAATGGTGGTCTTTCTAAAATTGAATATTTATCAAGTAGAACTTCCTGAAAATAATGAACAGTACTTTGTATGTCTAAAATTTTATGGCGTTCCAAAGTAGTACTAGAAAAACGAGTAATGGCACTTACATTAATATGTGACTTTTTTTTGATAATGAGTATGCCTTTGAAAATTTTGTTTGCAAATTATTGGTTGAAAAGTTGTTGCAATGAATGCTAAAGTAACTACAACTATTAGTTTAAAAGCTTTAGAGGAAATGAAAAATTGAACTAAGATGCAGCAAAATGAATATTTTTAACTATCCGTCTTACAACTGAAAGAACTAATTTATTATTTTAATAAGAGACAAATGAATGACTTTGAATATTTGTGTCAAAATATGAAAAAATTGAAAACCCAATCAAGTGGTTATAATGGCCATTATTTAGAAAATTTATATTGGGAAATTTGAAACCATTGTACTCGATCGTTGTTGCCACTATTATTTAGGCTACAGAGTGAAAGTTAGAAAATTATGACGAATATAGTCATAATTATAGTCATAATTCAAGAAAACTCATATAATCAAATGAGTCACTGAAACATGAAAAATGTTCTTTAGTTGATACCATTTAATAGGGTTAACATGATTTCTGGGATATGAGCAGGCGGTTATTGCAATGAAAAAATGATGCTCCAAAGAATCATTAGTGGATTGTCAAGATTCTATTAATTATAAATAAATATTTCAATCCTACTTATTATTCGAGTTATTTATGACATCAAAAAATACTGTCTTTCACCATAAAAATGAATGAATGTAATTGAAATTTATTTTCGATTACTTACTTGAAGATCGGTGACCACAGAATTGATATGGTTCAACTGCAATCTTCCTCGAGTTGTTCTTGAGAGGGATTCTAGCTCTGTAGCAGTAACTAACTGTAAGCCGGGATGTTTACGAACTTCTTGGTTGGCCATTGGAAAATTATGATGCGATTGGTGAGAGTTAGATGACTCCCTATGAACAAGATCACCTGAAAGACATTTCGGCAAATTTTGAGACATATACGCCATTGCTGTCGACTGCTGGCGCGCCAAATCTAACATATTCTCTATGCTATCATTTTGATCGCGTCTTTGAGCTACAGCTTCTTTAACTTTTTCTATTCGACGCTCAATATCAGCAACAATATTTTTTATAGAAACCAATTCTTGCAATACTGCACAGTTCACAGCATTGTGAGAATTTGAAACATCCTGAAAAGCATTCGATGCATTGTTCTCACTAATGATCGCATCAAGAACCGGAACTAGACACATCAACTTCTGCGCTTCTTGATTTTCTGCATTTAATGATTGTAATAAGCTAGTCAAATCGTCGCTCACAAAATTGTTTGCTGACATTTCTTAGATTTAGACCAGCAAGTATCGTTCTCATCATCTCATCGATTCAATCATTAGTAATCGTTTTATATTAATGGCAGTTGGTAAAAAGACTGGAAAGGATCGTAACCATCTCCTCCCGAATATAAAAACATATTTGTGTAATAAAAACACTGATACTTAAAATACTGAAACATTAATCATGAAATTTGAATAGAGCACATTCGTATAAATCATTTATCCAAATATGACAACATTATTTTCATTTTAACAATTCAACACTTTAAGATCAAATTCCTGCAGTACTACAAAAACTCTAAACAAAATGTGGAAAGATACAAAGAATAACATGAAGATGTGTTTGGAGAATAAATGATGTTAGAATGAAAAATGCTAAAATCAATTGATAAACCAGATTGGTCATATTAAGTAAAATTTAATAGTGACATGGATACTGAAAGAGAGAGTACTATGATGGATCAAATTCAATGTAAAAATATGAAACATTGACCCTGAAAAAATTGCCAACCATTTAGTTAATTCATTGGTTATGTTCACATACTTCAACAAAATACAGGATCTGGATATGGGCTACAATGAATGTAACTGTAAAGTATAACTCAAAATTTTAAAACTTTGTTTGTTGAAATATTAGAAGACTTTTGCAATGTTTTGTCAAGCCCTTATTTCAAAAAAGGTTAAAGAGAGTATTGACATCTGGTTTGAACAAAAACCTGGTCTGATTGATATAAATGCAACAAAACGGGGCTGTAGTTGAATTGAAGAGTACATGTTGGTCTAATAAAAAAAGTCAGCAAGCTTGTAATATCCAGAGAAGATTAAGTTCTACTGGTAAAACAGTACCTTGCTTCCCCCATTGATCGAAATTTTTGTCATCCTTCTCTTTGCCAAGCAAAAGTTGCAGTTTCAATTCCTACTATACTTCATACACTGAACCCTTTTGTCGTTATGCCCTAGGCAAATGAAAGATACTTGATGTGAACAGTAATTACATTCCTGTTCTATTTTGAATGAACTATCAGCAAGATGAAGGCTATTTGAGAAATCTCATGTATATTCTTGAAAGTCTTAGCAAAATGCTGTAATTCACACTCAGAAAACCAAAAACAAACAGAGTAACATGCAAAGTAGCAAGACAGGAACAGAAGAGTAATGACAAAGCAATACAAACTAGATACAAGAAACAAGATGGTGAAAAGATATCACACATATATTAATTTGTTTTTGCCAGTGAGCAGAAACATAATTTTTAAACAGAAAGTATCAACATATTTAATGATAGTTAATTAAGCACAGCTAAATACAACTACTACAAATATTGCTGATTGTGTGCACAACTATATATAACTACATTTACAACTAGATAAAACTGCATCTACAACAATACACGCATAACCACATCAACAACTATACATACATAGCCATACCTATGAATTCAATCAAAATATCTGGACTTAAGCTTATAAGTGCGACTAAATCCTAACAAATACCTCTTCCTCCGTTTTAATTACTTTTTCTACCAGGACAACATTTAACTCATTTTGTAAGGTTTCATCAGTGGTCAATACAGGCCAATATTTTTTATTCTCAACACTAGTCATAATCTACCAAATACTGTTATGAATGTGCATAAAAAAAATACAGAACTAAATGCAGAAAGTATATTTACACCAACATAATTTGTGTTGCTGGAAGTGAAACATACTTTACAGCAACACACAAATCCAAAACTTAGCCCATCATCAAAATCCAGCAATGACTTGCCACAAACTCAGAATTCCAGTATGCAAAACAATGACTTGCCATAAAAACAGAATTCCACAGCTATAACACAAATTTAACCGTTAACAAGTTAATTCCTAACAGACGCCCCCCTAACTGTGGACTCTGATGTTGAAATGTAATGGTTCTTAAAGTCTTGATCCAAGTGCTCACAGTTCAATAAATTTTCTTCTGGTTCCCAACTGTTTCCATTTGTTGAGTACCCTTTCCAAGATACTAAGAATTTCCACTTCCCTCTTTCAGGTTTTGCATCCAGGATATCTTCAACTTTATAATAGTTGTCTTCCTTATCTAAAATAATAGGAGGTGGGTATTGTTCCAATGGCCTGTTGTACGCATTTTTAGCAGGATGTAAAAGGGATACATGAAAAACGTCGTGAAGTCTTTTCATTGAGTGCGGAAGCTGTAGTTTGTAAGATACTGGATTTACTTTTTTGATCATCTTGAAAGGTCCCACCTTTTTCCAATCTAACTTAATAGATGGTCTTCTGGTTTTGATAAAATGCTGATCAAAGAAGACCATTTCCCCCTTCCTAAACTCCAAATGATGATGTTTACCATCTGCAAAGTGCTTAGCAGTATCTTTAGCATGTTCCAATTCATGACAAAGATGTAAGATAGAACTGTTTAAATCCGGCAAGTAACTCTGTAGAGTTGGGAGAGATTCAGGAATGATTTCAGTAGACCAATCAACAGGGGGGTCAAATCCATAGGTTGCCTTGAACGGACTCATGTTAATAGATGTATGATGATGTAAATTATAACAAAGCTCAGCTTTTGGAAGATTGTCAAGCCAATTAGTTTGTTCAAAGTTGGAATACGTTTGCAAATATTGCTCCAGTACTTGGTTTACCCGTTCAGTTTGACTGTCAGATTGTGGATGATATGCAGTCGATAAGTTTGAAGTTATGCCATAACTTGTTAGCAATGAGGACCAAAATTGAGATACAAATACAGATCCCTGATCAGAAAAAAATATTGTGGGGGGTAACATGATGGCGAATGACATGATAGAATAATAGATCCGCCAACTGAGATGAAGTAATGTCTTTTGTACAGCCAATAAAATGAGCCAATTTTGAAAATCTATCCACAATTACTAAAATTGAATCTTTACTCTGAGTAGGTGGAAGGTCAGCAATAAAGTCCATGGAGATCGAACACCATGGTCTTGGAGGAACTGGCAGTGTGTGTAAAAGATCTGCGGGTTTCATGTGTGTGGACTTGGATCGAGAGCAAATATGACACGATTCAATATAAGCTATTATGTCCTTCCGCATTGCAGGCCACCAGAATTCTTTTGAAATAAGTTTAAAAGTCTTTCAAATTCCTGTATGTCCAGCAAGTGGGGAATCATGACCAGTTTCAAGGATTTCCATACGTAACACTTTTGGTACAACTGTTTGTTGATGATACATGATATACACATTTTCATTTGAAAATCCTGGCTTTTTCTTTAGATCTTGAATTTCTTCATCTCTGGCTTGAGCAAGTTTAATTTCACCTAGTAGAGACAGCTGATCACGTTCTTCAGTAGCATCTATGAGAAATTGTTCCTTGGACAAAAAGACTTGATTTTGACCTTGTACTTGATCATCAATTTCTTCTAGTATAGTTTCAGCTGAATTATTTACTGGTAGCAATTTGCTCTTTACACCACATATAACAGATGATTCCATTGGTTCAGAATGTGTGATGATTCCTCAATCCTTCCTTTTCCTTTATAATAAAGGAATTTTAATGGAAAGAGTACTCCAGTTGATACATGGATTATATTTCTTAAGCCAGTCCATACCCAGAACAACAGGAGAGATGACTGATTGTAGAACATAGAATGTATGAGTAAAGGTAACCTGCTTGTTTCTCAATTCCAGTGCTATAAAGCAATGAATTTTACCAGACAATAGAGGTTTTCCTTCAATATTTTCAAACATAACAGGCTCATCCAAAAGTTAAGATGAAATCTTAAGGGACTGAAGGAACTGCACATCTACTAATGAGTGATATGCACCTAAGTTGACTAAAGCATTTACTGATGTAACACCTTGCCCATTAATCATAAGTTCTGCACAAAAATATGGGCACTGTTTACCAATTTGAGATGTCACACCAATCAAGTTACAATCCATACGTGTTTTACGTTGCTTAGGGCAGGAAGCAATAATATGTCAGCCCTCACCACAGTATAAACACAAATTCTCATTCATTCTTCTTTGTCGTTCCTGAGAACTCAATGGACCATGACATTGTGTAGCCCCTATGATCATATCTTCTACCCCTTTATTAATGACAGGTGCAGGTCTTGCAAAGGTACAAGATGAGTTTGAGAACTCCTGATGAAACTCCAAGTGTCTGTTGTCAATGCAAGAGACTAACTTGAAAAATTCAGTCAGAGATGTGGGTCACTCATAGTTACAAAGGGACTGCTTTATTTCCTCGCTAAGGCCTTTGTCAAACATGTCTATCAATGAGGCAGTGTTGGACCAGTTTAACTCTAAACTCAAGTGCTGAAAATCTGCAATATACATTACTACAGAATGTTGACCTTGCTTAAGTTCTAATAGGTCTCTTGCTGCTTGTTGAGGTCTATTAACATTGCCAAAAGTGATCTTGAAGTTTTCAATGAATCGTTCATAGTTGAACAAAATGGCATGATCGGCATGAAAATACAGAAGAGCCCAGTTGAATGCCATACCCTACATGTAACTGATTGCGAATAGTATCTTAGATTGGTCATCAGGAAAGCAAGAAGCTTCAAGTTCAAAGTATATTTCTAGCTGGGCAAGAAAAGTTTCAGTTTGGTCCCTATCTCCAAAGAATTGTACCAGAGTATCAACTTTAGGTTCTCTCTGGACAGCATTGTGGTACTACACATTGATAACTAGGAATCTTACAAGCTACTCTCAATTCTTGTTTGGCATCAACTTGCTCCTGATGGAGTTGTGCAATTGCTTCATTTGCTTGTTGTAACTGCTCAAGTAAATTATTTAGCTGTTCATCAGTAAGGTTATGCGCCATGAATTAAGACTCTAAACAAAGAACTCAATCGATAAAATTTGTTTCAGACTACATTTTCTGTTTGGTGTAAGGCGCTCAATCAGGGTTGTCTCTATTCACCTCCCTCTAACAACCCTTTCGGACTTTTGTGGCTAAGGCACAGAGGCCCATTGCTGCTACGGTTAGAGGTAAAAAGGTCTGAGAGCCCCAAACTATTAGAGATTTTGGTGAACCTTTCCTACTTAGAAAACGTTTTCAGAACCAAGCAAGTCAAAAGAGTCAAGTCTAAAAATCTAATTAAAGACACAAGAAGCAAGCAAAACAGAACAAGAAAGCAGGATGCCCAACAGATGAAAGACAAAGCAAGGGACTTGATTCAGACAGAAAAGATCACAGGAGAAAACAAAACTAGGCGGAACGGATGCTAGAACTTCAGAACGAAAACAGGAATACAGAAACTGAAAAGCGCTGAACTACCAGCAACGTGCTTCCAGCAAACTGTTATGAATGTGTGTCAAACAAAACACAGAACTAAATGCAGAAAATATATTTACACAAACATGATTTGTGTTGCTGGAAGTGAAACATACTTTACAGCAACACACAAATCCAAAACAGCCCATCATCAAAATCCAGCAATGACTTGTCACAAACTCAGAATTCCAATATGCAAAACAATGACTTGCCATAAAAACAGAATTCCACAGCTATAACACAAATTTAACCGTTAACGAGTTAATTCCTAACAAATAGAAACAAACAAGTGTAACAGCAGCTGGCTTTAGTTATGCCTTGTCAGTACTACTCTAACATATCAGTATTATTGAAGCTTTCCTTTTCTTCTAAAAAATTGCACTTCAGTGAAAATATTTAAGTCTAGACATATTAGCTATTTTAGTAACATAATTAGATTGAACTGGCTATTGTGGCCATGTAATTGCTACTTTATAGCAGCACAAATCAGTCTATGATCAATTTTACAAATCTGTTTACATCTAGACTTTGTTACATGTATACTGGATTAGTTTTTATTTGATGAATTTCTGCTGATTTCTTTGCAGAATTTGTTAATGAGTGTTAAAAACATGAAATACAACTAAGCACAAGAAACTGTGGCAGAAATGTTTATATTTATCATGCACTAATTGCATTGATAGAAGTGAGCTAACTCTATCAACACAACAAAATATGTAATCCTACTGGCATTTGTGCAACCAATTTACTTGGAATGTCATAAATGAAAAATGACCGCAGCTATAAAAATAGAATTAGTCCCTAAGGGAGTTGATTCCTAGCAATGAAATATGCATCAAACAAAACTACTGTGAAATACTCTGTGTTAGGAATTAACTCCCTTAGGGATTAATTCTGTTTCCATAGCTGCGGCCAGTGTTCATTTATGATGTTCCAAGTAAATTGGCTACACAGATTCTAGTAGGGTTTTATAGTTTGTTGTGCTGATGAATTTAGCTTACTTCTATCAACACATTAGTGCATGATGAATATACACAAATTTCTACCACAGTTTCTTGTGTTCTGTTGCATTTCATGTTTCTAACATTGAAGGAATTTCTTGCGTAAAACTTTGTCAGTAAGAAAAGTATCCTAAAGACTCTAGAACTTCAGGGCCTCACCACCATTTTACTCTCAACCATTATCCAACAGGCCTGTTGGCCTTAGGTGCAAAAAGCCAAAAAGGGTTTCTGAGAAGAAGTGACTGTTGAGTGACCCTGATTGAGTGCCTTACTGAACACAAAGTTTTCAATCAAGGAAGTTCTAAAATACACAACTGAAAGATGTAGTTTGTAGAATGATGCATAAATTTTCACCTGAACAAGTCAATGAGTTATGCACAAGATTAGAACATGCAAATACTAAAATTGCTGAGTTACAAGCACAAGTTTAAAATCAGCAGGTTGCTGATGTAATATCAATACCCCCCACTTTGGAACTTTCAAATACATCTACAAATGAACCCAAAGTCAATCCACCTGATGCCATTTATGGTGACAAGGATAAGAGTGATGTTTTCTTGGCTCAGCTTAGTCTCTCTTTTCAGTTGCAAAGCTCCTGTTTCTTAGATGACCAAACTAAGGTACTCTTTGCCATCAGTTACATGAAGGGCACAGCCTTCAATTGGTCTTTGCCTTATCTACAATCAGAACATGGAATGCTAAGTGACTATGAATAATTTGAGGATGCATTTAAGGTTACCTTTGGCAATGTAAACTGACATACACAAGCAGTTTGGGAATTACTAAACTTAAAACAGGGTCATCATCCAGTGGTGGCATACATCTCAGATTTCCAGTGCCTGAGTATTGAGTTAGGCTGGAAATATACCTTACCATCGGTTGAGATGTTTGACAAGGGTCTAAACAAGGAAATCAAGCAGGCCCTCTGTAATTTTGATTGACCAACAAGACTTGATGAATTCAATGCTTTGGTAGCCCAAGTTGACAATTGCCACATTGAGTTTTGTCAGGAATTTTCTAATTACCCTCAATGTTTGGCTCAGACTACTCCTATTGCCAATGATGGAGTAGAGGACATGATCATAGGGGCTGTGCAACATCAAGGTCCGTTGACTCCTGAGGAACGTCAATGTAGGATGCAAGATAATTTATGTTTCTACTGTGGTGAGAAGGGACATATCATAGCATCGTTTCCCAAGCGTACTGGTAGCCACTGTGGGACATCATTTGGTAGACATCTGATTGGGACTACATCTGTTGCTGGTAGGCTTTGCCCATACTTGCATGCTGAACTACTATTTGAGGGGAAACAGTTTATTCCTGTGGAGGCATTGGTAGACTCAGGAGCAGACTTATCATTAGTTGACAGCAAGTTGCTGTAATCAATGAGTATCCCATATCAACAACTTGAAACACCAATAACCTTTGAGAATGTAGAAGGCAATCCTTTGTTGGGTAGTGACATTAAGTACTATGTTGTATTGGAGATGAGGAGCAATGATATAGTATTTTGTCTTCAGTTCTACGTATTGCATTCTTTGGTCTCACCTATTGTTTTAGGCATTGATTGGTTACAGAAGTACAATCCTGTGATTAACTGGTTAACTCTGCATATTGAGATGAAGCAACCTAGTCATAAACTGATTTGAAAAATATGTGCAATTAAAGAGAGAGTTGATACTGCAGTTTCTGAACACTATATCACAGAGGATGTTGTGAGCATTGATGATTCTGTTCCTAATACAGATGAAATTTTAACTTGCCTTCCATCTCAGTATCATCAATATGCTTTTGTATTTTCCAAACAGTTTGCTGACTTACTACCTGAGCATAGAAAATTTGATATTGGTATCAACATTCAGAAGGGTAAAAAAGTACCTCAGGAACCAATTTATCCTCTTTCCAATCCTAAGTTAACAGCACTTTGAGCATATTTGGATGATCACCTGAAGAAGGGTTTTATTCGTTCATCTCAGTTTCCTGCTGGTGCTCCAATATTTTTTGTTAAAAAGAAGAGTAGCGAGTTACGTCCTGTGGTAGACTATTGTGGTCTAAATGGAATAACCAAGAAAAATACGTATCCATGCCACTGATTCATGAGATGTTGTGTTGCTTTTCTCAAGCTTGGGTTTTCACAGAAACTGACCTTTGTGGAGCTTATAATCTGGTATGTGTTTGTGAAGGGGATGAATGGAAGACTGCATTTCAATGTTGCTTTGGACATTATGAGTACATAGTGATGCCTTTGTCAGGATTTCTATGTGTTACTGCTCTAATTCCCCACTACAGATTGTGACCCGTGACCCATTGTATCTGTCCATA
>JAULBW010000533.1:0-30633 GCA_032358265.1 Vaucheria bursata | reverse complement strand
GCAGCTAAAATGGAATAACTCTTAAGAGAGTAATTCCCTTAAGAACTAATTGTTGCAAACAAATTAGTTCCTAACAAGTTCAAACAGTTACATGCAACAATCTTTGTTTCCTATAATAATCCAGGAATTCTCTTTTAATGTATTTTATTTTTGATTCAGTATTTTTGGCTTGGCAAGGAATGATTAAAAAAACTACTGATTCAACATGTATTTAATGTTCCTTCATAGCTGATTATTTTAATGTAGTTATAACAAAATGAAAACTCTAAGTACAAACAAATTCTCAAGAACTGACTATTTTGAAAATTCAACTCACAATTTTGACTAACTGCAAAATACTTTGAGCTAATGTTTAAACTATAGAAGTAAGCTAAATATATGGAAAAATGTAATTGGCAGCATGCTGCAAACAGGCAAGTAATTTTCTTGGAAAAGATAAGATGAGTATATTAACAAAAAGTCTTTAAAAAATAAGTAAAATAGTGCAATGATGAAAAAATTTCAAAATTGCACAATTTTAAAAAAGTATCTAGAGTTTGGAAAAAACTGCTTCCTGATCAGATAAAATTTTATTATCTTCAGTTGTACAAAAAGTTACTAAGCAAGAGAAAATTGTTAAGATATTTACTGCCCTAGTACCCAAATTCTACTCAATTTATATATCTTTCCACAGAACGTTATTTTGTAATGTCTTTTGAGATCAACAATTTAATTGTAATCTCAAAAGACATTTCATGCGGCCCACAAGGTTACCCTCATGCGGCCCATATGATATTGTTACAATGAATAATCTCTCTTCACTCTTCTATATTATCACAATACGCGCTGTATGCTGATTTTCCTGGCACCGTTGCTGAGTGATTATAGTTGCTGGTCATCTGCTATCATTCATAATATACTTTTGTTAGCATACTCTTTTCTCTTTTTTTCTTTATTTGTCCTTCAATTCTTTAATAAAAATAACAATCTAACTGTCAAGACTAACAAATTGTATCAAGTGTAAGCCAGAAAACCGGAACAATATAACACAGAGATACTACAAATTCAATACTATTTCATTGATCTTAGTTCACGTGTTGACAAGAGTGAATCTTGTAAACATTTTCAACCTATGCTTGCACATACAAACCGAATTAGATCAATATAATTACAAATCCCTGAAAAAATTGTAGATAAATAAATAATACATGGCAAAAACATATTAGATCCTGACACTAACTATTCTGCATTAATACTTTTTACATGACAGAAACGATGAAATAAAAGTGCCATGATATTTTTTAATAAGAAAATATCTAAAATATCTGAGTTTAGGCAACTTACACACTTTTAATACCTAGTACAGAAAGAGATTAAAATAAAGTTTTGCACCTAAACATAAAAAGAAATTCTGCAAAACAATTCCTTGTTTATTTTAACATTCAGTAATGTAACCATAAATTCACTTAAATTATTAACTAAGCTGTTGATGTTACTTGTTGAAGCCCACATTTAGAAGCTATCAAATCTTTTCATGCATTGTATGAAAATTTTTAGCATATCTTATCCATATCAACACAATCTGAGAGTAAAGAGTTAAGAAGGAAAAAGCAGGAGACAGTGCAAAAGTATGATTGCAGCAATTATATAAAATACTAATAATTATGCAAATAAAAAAGCAAGGAATGTGTCAAGACTTGCAAAGGAGGAAAAGGATTAAGGAAATAAGAAAGAATAGAACAAGGAAGATGTAGTAACAGCAAGAAAGGGAACAAGAGAAAGAAAGGAATACAAGTGCATTGACTTGTGTATCTGTATGAGTTGAGAGATGTGTTTCCAGTAATGACAGAAAAACAAAGATGAAATATAAAAGAACAACTGATAGCTAGCTTGAACTCAATGACTAACCTTATTCTCATTGGCTGATTTGTCGAGAGTCATCAAAAATAAGAATAATATCCCATTGGCTGCTTTTGTGAAGAATCATCTAAATATATGAAACAGAACATAAAGTATAGGATATTCTGGAACACGCGGATCTAAGGCATAGTTGTAGTCCTAACACCAGGGTACTAAGGGCATAGGCACGTAACTGCTCCAGTACTAATATCTAAGTTTTGTAATGAACTGCAGTTACTGACATAACCATTTCAAGTTTTAAATGTAGAAAAGTTATAAAAAAATGCGGAAAAACAAAAAACTTTTAAAACTGTTCTATGATCCATTAAACTAACTGTAAATGTGTTAGGACTTGAGTATACATAATCATGCAGGTTTAAATCAAGCAGCAGTTCCAAACTTGTTCAGGGCTAGGACAAATGCCTTTTTATATATTGTTGTACTAAATATTCATAAAAATACTGGATTGTATAGTAGTAGCAGTATGTTAGGAATTAACTCCCTTAGAGATTAATTCTGTTTCTATAGCTGCGGTCAGTGTTTATTTATGACGTTCCAAGCAAATTGGCTACACAGATTCTAGTAGGGTTTTATAGTTTGTTGAGTTGATAAAGTTAGCTCACTTCTATCAACACAATTAGTGCATGATGAATACACATATTTCTGTCAAAGTTTCTTGTGCTTAGTTGTGTTTCATATTTCTAACACAGTACTACTTCATATACACTGCATAGTTTGACTTAATTTGTGCACTTTATTTTGTATTATGTTGTTTCCACTTTGGTGGCAGAAAAAACATCCAATTATACATGTTTCTTATCAATTTCTCCTTGCTTAGTTTTGAAAATCTGCTTAGTGACTCAGATTTTTATCCTTGTTCAGTCTGCACATTCATTTTATTTAGTTTTACCCTCCCGTTGCCACATTTATTGACAAACTGTCTTTTAAAATCTAAACTTAAATGCAATTTACTTAACTTGTGTGCTCACCAGAATATGGAAGTTTTAATGAACAAAAATCCAAACAAACAATATTAGGAGTTTTTAATTTATATTAGAAATGGAGTTAAAAGAAAAAGATTGAAACAATACATCCATTGAATTAAAACATACTGGTATCTGCAAGCTTGATATTGTCTAAGAAGTTAACAATAGCAAAATTCACCAGCATCAGTTTCCTGAAGTCAGTACTTAAAATAAAGCAAAAACTTCTCCAGCCATAGCAAGGTAGTAATAAAAAAATTGAAAAGTTGACAAGGAAAAACTTGCTCAAAGATTGAATCCATGTTTTGCTAGTTATGTTTAATTAAAACTAATTCAATCAATAGTTATGCAAGGACCTAAAACCCTGTAGGCCATATTGATAAAAATTAATGCAGAGTCAGAATTCTACAGTTTCATTTTTGATGGTGCCATTGTATCTCTAAAGTCCCAGTCAAATCTAGTTCAATCGGTGAAACTGTCATAAATTGCATCCAAACAAGTTTAGGATTCTCTTAAATAAGAATCTTCCAGAACCCAGCAGTTAAAAAAATATGAAATATTGGAAATGGTCTGTAAGTTCAAAAATACAGGTAAAATACATATTTGTAGCTGATGTGCAGAGTTGTAAGATATAATATATAACAACATAGAATTTTGATTGATGACAGTTACTAGTAATAATCTCATCATAAACATGTTTTATATAGTCATGCAACTATGTGGGCATGATATTTTTTGTACATTACAATTTTGTGTAGGAAAGAAGAAAAAAATCAAATACCTGCCAAGTCTTGCCTCTTTTCAAATGCTACTGGGTCAGGTATCTTATTCTTAAAAACAAACTGGAAATTTTTAGGACTAGCAAATTCCACTGATGCGTAATCCAATAAGTCAAAGCAAACAAGGAACACAAAATATGACACAAAAGTAGAATTGCATTAATCCTTTGTCATATATTGACAAGGATGAATCTTGTCAACACCTTACAATTTATTCTATACGCATACAAGACAAATTAGATAAACTATAACTGCAACTCCTTGATGGAATTGTACACAAACAGTATAATATGCAAATCACAATTCTAAAATGAATCACACAGCAAAAACATATTAGGTCCTGACAGAAATCTATTTATGCTATGCTTAGAAATCCAGTAATCTGGTTTTCCTGAAGGTACAGCATATTGCTGCACTCTACTCTTCCCAAATAGAATTGCTTGCTCTAACTGTAGCAGCAACTGAAACCATTATATTACAAAAGCTTCTTTCAATCAGCGTAGAGGAAAAATAAAAATAAACCACCTAATTAATAAAGATATGTGTACATACCCAAACAAACGGAACAGCTAAATTAACAAGGCACATGTATGGTATATCTTCTATCCCTGTTTTTCCTGGGGAGGTTTTAAATTTATTTGATTGATTTCCATTTATTTTATTATTAAGATATTTTCATTAGAATTAAATTTGATGATATGTAGAATTTTCTTTTTTTCCAATCGATAGAACATCATCAAGTCCGATTCTATCTAGTCAGACTGAGTCCCATTCCATCAGAGAGGATTGGGATTGGATTCTGCATTACAAGAATCGGACTGAATCGCAAAATGGGCGGATCGGATTGGTTACGAATTCCGCAAATGCATTATTCATTGCAATCCTGATTAACTTTTAAAATTTCAATTATTCAATATATCCGTATCCGTAGAAAATTTTGTCTAAACCCATTGATCATAAGACGGACCACTTACATATTATCGAAGTTGCGTTCCTCCAAAAACAATGTTCAATTACGTTAGCCTTAAGGCTGCTTGCTGATACAAACTAGCTTTCACTTCAGACGATATTTAATATCTTGAGTCTGCTAAAAGGAAGCAATAGACCAAATATGAATCCTCCGAGTGAGTATGATGCTTATGCATATGAGATTGAACAGGAAAAAATTGCGGAATTCAAAGGAATGCACCAGCCAATGAAGCGCTGGTATAATGAGCGCGGAGGAGCTACGACTTTGAAATGGGGTGAATTTCCGACCTTCTGGCAGGACCTTGAAACATGGACAGCATATCGAGAGGTATGTTTTGTTTTTCTTTAACTTTTCCATTTTCTGGAGGATGATTCATTATATATATTTATGGTCATTTTGAATGGCCTTAAATTATATATCTGCTCATCATAGCTAAGTTTTGAAGTCATAATAGCTATAGTTATTGTTGAAGCTAAGCGAAATCTATGTGCACGAAATATAACGTATTTAAATATTCATTTTCCTAGAATTTACCATATGACAGTAAAGGCTAAATCATAGATTAAATTTGTTCTATAGGTCAAAAAGGCATATCTCATGCATCTCGAAGGAATTGAAATCGACTCAGAAGCGCATGCGGAATCGTCTGAAATGAAACAAGAGAGTTCGTATCGTAATATGGCAACAGAAGTAGAACAAAGCGAAACGCCAAAGAGTGTAATACTGAGTTCAGGGTCCTCCATTGAATTAAGTACTGACAATCTTGAATCAGGAAATACCGAAGAGGTAATCCAACAGCGACATATAAAAGCGATATGCTAACCTGATTGCTTCTTTAATCCACTTTTCTATTGATCAATTAAGAAGTGTACTTTAGTAATTATTTGAAATTATCAATAGGAGGGAGTTGGAGATGATGGTAAGAAGCGAAAAAGAAAAAATCGTTGGGGCGAGGCTAAAAAATCTCGTTGGGGCGACAAAATTTCAGTCCCTGGAACTGGTACTGAAACCGATAAGCTGTCACGACGAAGCCGTTGGAGCGTCGAGGGTGCTATTAACGTTTCATCTGAATCCACTGAAGGAGCACAGGGTGTCTTACCAAATCTTACGCAAGAACAAATTCAGGAGACATTGGTTCTACAGATGCGTCTTAAGCAGGTGGTAATCTCTAACAATCTATATTCAATTAGTTATTTCATTGGAATAACATAAGTTCACTAAGGAAGAGTACAAATGTATATATTATTGATTTGAAGCAACTATCAAAATAATTAGCAGAGCAAAGTTGTTGCTCAAGGATGGCAATTCTACATAAATTTGAAATATTTTTCATTTCTGCTCAAACTTATTGCTTTGTGCTTTCGGTTTTAAATAATGAAATTAGAAATCTTATTTGGCTTTTTATGCACTCTAGCTTTTTATCTGTTTTATCAGACATTTTCATGCTTTATCACAAAATCAAACTACTATTTACTGGTTTTGATTGTATCTTTAAGGTGAATGAAAGAATGGTAACTGTGGTCCAAGATGCACTAGTAAGAGAGCAAGATCCAAACAAAACTCCATCGCCACCACCTAAATATGATGTGGATGGGAAACGTGTGAACACTAGAGAGGTAAGAGCAAAAATGTTTTAGTAAGATACATGAAGCTCCATTTTGGAATTGAAAAATGTTGCCATATGTTCTAATGCATTATGTTATTTCCATTTGACTGAACACTGTCGAATAATACCTATAATTGTCTTGAAAATACTCTGTGTTTTCTTTTATTTGGAATATCACCTGTTGGCCAACTTCATGAAATTAAGCATACAAAAAATGAAGGTACTGTTACAATTAATTTAAATACTAAGCGATGTAGGGCTTTTTGGCAATTGAAATTCATTACTTTTTATGCTATATGGTAGGTTCGAATGCGAGAAGCTTTGGATCTGGAGCGTGGTAATATCATTGAAACTATGATGAAGTTGAATCCTATGTTTCAAGCCCCGATTGATTACATTCGGCGGAAGCCTTGTCGACGATTGTATGTAGTTTTATTCAATTTACTTCATATTAATCAATTTCAGCAAGATTTATGTAATAGGATTTCATGTAGGTGTAGCTGTAATTCTAGGCATCAAAACATGACTTCCTATTTTCTTAAATATTCTTTGTGGATTTTCTTAAGCGTTTATTTATATTTTTTAACATGCACTCAGATATATACCTCAACGTGAATATCCTGGCTATAACTTTATAGGGCTCATTATTGGACCACGAGGCAATACACAGAAGCGAATGGAACGTGAATCGTAAGTACAGCTGCACAAATATCTTTCACGACGATCATCGCACACTTTTATTTATATTTGGAAATATAGCTTATGTTTGAGGTCATTTGTCGTTTTTTTATGTTTTTATTGGCACATTTGTTGGCTTTACTGTACTACTAGAAAACTAATCCTCTATTTTGCTTGGGTATTTATCAATTTCTTCAAAACTAAGATATGATTTGTAAAGCATGTGCCAAATTTGATAAATTCTGTAAACAATAAATTATGTACTTTGTGAGCTGCATATATTGGAATATGTAAAAATATAATATTGTTTTTAGGCCTGAATGTACACTTCGTTTAATATATCTTTCAGATTTCTCTGTTCAATAAGAGTAACTTTTTTACATAGGGGATGCAAAATTGCTATCCGTGGACGTGGCAGTGTGAAAGAAGGTGCACGTAGAACAATGGTCAAGACTGTAGACGAGGAAGATGATTTACATGTATATGTACAAGGTGATACTGAGGAGCAAGTTGAAAAGGCTGCAGCCGAGGTACATTTTCTTCTGAAAATTTGTAATATTGCTTGGTATTCTTAATTGTACCGGTTCAGTTTACGAAACAGTACTGCGTTTTGTTATATTTTTCTTTTTCATTCAGGTTGCAGCGCTGCTCCGTCCTGTTGATGATGAATTGAATGAGCATAAGCAGAAACAGCTTCGCGAGCTTGCTCTCATTAATGGAACGCTTCGCGATGATGAATACTGTCATGTGTGTGGAGAGAAAGGACATAGACAATTCGAGGTGGCTAATAATTTGATTATACTAAAACATAGTTATGTCTAATGGTCATTTTTTTCATATCTCTATTTGATGATATTATTTGATTGGGTATATGATTCCCTTGACTCACACAGTAAATGTAGCCTGTAAAAACACTGTGTTACTAGTTTAAGTATCGATTTTGTGCGCATTGATTGAAATTATTAATCAGCTCTTAGCAGAAAAAAGTGTGAATTGTTTTTTACCAGCATTACCTGGAAATTGGTGTTGATATTGAAGGATTATTGTATATGTGTGATAGTGTAAAAGTTGTCTTTCAGACTTAAGTCTGTCTGGATTTCTGGCTTTTATTGGAGAAGGCATAGGCTTGGTCAAATCACGCTTCAAAAATGCTTGTGAAACCGAAATCCCCCTACACGACAGTGCTAATGTTCAAATTACCATCATCGGTAGCATAATAATAAAATTTTACTTTAATTAACATAGTGTATTAGGTAGGCCTATAAAATTCTTCACTGTTCCATAGTTATTTTTAGATCTAATAGTTCTTTTCAAAATTTTATCAATTTTTTTTCATAATGTGTTTTAGGAGGATTCTGTACAATTTAGCACATGCTTTGCATATTTATCAGATACATGATATATTTAAATTTCATCTTGTTAACTTTTTCTGTTTTGCAGTGTCCCAAGCGTGCTGGACAAATAAGACCAGGAGTAGAAGTGCGTTGTGCAATTTGTGGAGATGCTAGTCATCCAACTAGGGATTGCAGACAGGCTCCTGGTATGGGTGGAGGTGTGGCTGATGCCACTAAAGCTGCTGCTCTAGATACTGTAAGTTCCTTTAAAGAGTTTCCTAATACTTATTAAACTTTATTGTTACAAATCAGAGATTCAATATGCTGCCATGGCTCAAGAATATTGTCATTTTTTGCATCATTTATGGTGTCAGTGCTAATTTGCTGTTTAAATTTGTGCCCATTTGTACAGGAGTATCTTAATTTCATGGCAGAACTTGGAGACAGAGGTGCTCAGACTCAACAGAAGCAGCAAGTTCGACAGGGAACTGGAAAAGATGCACAAATTTCAAGTCAAGTTCAGAGTTCTCAGTCAGCAGTACCTCACATCGTCTATACCCCCCCTACTACTGCTGCTACGAAGGAGATTCCACATGTTGTGTACCAGCCACCCAAACCTGCTGCTCCTACACCTGTCCCTCCATTGCCAACATTCGCAGCTGCAACATCGCAGCCACTTATCAATCCATATGGGCTATTCCCCCCTGCTGGGATGCCAACATTACCAATGCCTTTCCCAATGCCCCCTACGTCACTAGGAATTTCAGGGAGTATGCCCCTACTACTTCCCCCCTTTATGCCCCCTTTTGGTGGTATGAGTTCTCTACCATTTCCGCCGCCGGGCTCGACTGACACCTTTCAGTTCCCCCCTGGGAAAAAAGATGATGTACATTTTCCTCCCTTGCCAACTCAACCACCATTGATGGGCCTGCCAGACCCTCTTAGCAACCCTTACAGTAATGCATATGCTCAGCAATTCGCATCGATGTCATTTGAAGAGAGTAATCGACAGGGATTTGGTTATAACCCACTTCTGATGCCTTCTTTAGGGCAATTCCCAATGCCCCCGATGCCAGGATTTTTTCCTGGTCCTCTACCTCCCCTACCTCCGGGGGATAATTCTATGCCCCCTCCATTACCTGTTCCTATAAATCGCAGTTCTGAAATGCAGCCTCCTTTACCGGAATCTCAGCCACCATTACCGCCTCCACCGTCTATTTAGGTATTGAATTATTACACTTTTATCGCGCTATGTGCCTTATTTTTCCAGTTATTTGTTGCATAATTTAATATTGCAGATGTTTCAGTGCTTTGTTGTCTTAAAAGATTTGGGGTATGCGCTCAGTGAGTATATTCTTATGCTTGTGGTCATTAGTTTTTTGCACTGCTTTTGTACGAATTATTTTCATTCACCTTGATCATTGTTCTGTTTGCCTGTTGCCCAGTCTGGACGATTATTTTCATGAATTGCTATGTTTTCTCTCTACTGTCTAAGCGACTATGGCGGTTAGCTCAACTCTTTTTTATTGTAAATATCATTTTACCATTTTTTAACTTCTTTTCTATTGCCATTTTTGTTCTTGTGCAAATTGACTTTTTTATGCAGCCATAAGCCCAGACTCAAGATTAATTTTGCTTTTTGCTGATTTCTTCTGTGAGCTTTTCATGTTGCTAGGGTGTGGAAGAAGGTGGTAGTGTTGGAATGAGCTCGCTGCTGCTTGATAGGGCGAATTCGAAAAATATTCATTGCCATGGATTTGTTTGTTTCTTTTCACATTTTTCTGTTGACTTTTTCTTTTTTGTATTACAGCTATCATTTGAAGATATTTTTTATGAGGTATGCATTTATCCTTTGAAAATTTATTGGTTCAATGGTAGCAGTCTCATCATTACAGAAATATCTTTCCCAGTAAAATTTAACAAAAAACCCACTTTTTCAATGAATATTTATGTTTTATTTTGTGGCATTGCATAGATCTTCAGTTCTGAGTTTAAACACCTAAAATTATGTACATGTGGATATGTGATTATGTCGTAACCACTAATTTTAGCTACTTATTGCTGTTTTATACTTTTCTTGTGTTAGTTTCATGGAAGTTTGCAGTCTTCTGCCTCAATAATGTTTTGGTGGACGAATAAGTAACTTGTAAAATTATGTTTCTGCAAACATCACAGTTTTCTTGGGGGCGGTTATTAGCAAGATTTTAATGCTACTTATTTTGCATCTAGTCCAATTTGTACATAGCATGCAATATGTGTATGTGTGTGTTCGAAGACTGGTGATGATAGAATTGTTAAGATGGAAACTTTAATGAGTGGTGTGAATTTTTTTCAATAGAAACGATGCAGCAGGAGATTTACTGATTGTCATCCGCCTTTCAATTGTCCAGATTAAGGATCACGCAAACCTGCTCATAGTCATAAATCTCATTGCATACCTGACTTTCAATTTCTGGAATTCATAGAGTGCAGCTCAAATGTCTATAAAATATATCCTACTAGATGTTCATGAACTTAAGAAATAAGTCAAAATATATGGTCTAAAATGTTTTATTTCAAATTGTCATTGACAAATTTCACTATGGCTGATCTGGCATTTAACTAGCTCTTCACACATTCATATACAATAAAAGTGCTGTCCTCCATTCCACTAATAAAGCAGCTGTAGAGGTCTCGATGGTGATTCCTTACTGCCCCAAGTTGTTTTTTCACCTATCATGGATGTCAAATTTCTGCAATACTTGCAACTGCATTTTGGTTGTAGTCGTACAGCTCCTTCTGAACTATGATGTTTCATGCATCTTAACACCCAGACATTGCAATGATTTCGCTTCATCTTTTTTGCTGACAATGCAACTAATCGCTGCCTAATATTCAGTCTTACATACCAGGCTAGTTGTTGAAAGGAAGAAGGAGACAATACAATAATACAATATAATTAGCACCTAGGATGGGGTAAGTTCCGATGTACGGCAGAGGGCAGGCAAACAGCAAAGCAAAGCAAAGATTTAATCAAAATATAATAGCTGAATTAAACTTGAAAAGAGTAAACATAGACACAAGACTGAACAAATAAACATGTTCCCGCTAGCTCCTGCGGTATACCCTCTTGAAGTACCCTTAAAATTGGCTCTCCGGTGAATCTTACTGAATCTCGCTGCATCTTTTGCTCCATAAGTAAATGCTGCAATTTCTATTGTTACGTTTGACAGTTCTAGAATTATTTAAAAAAATTCTAAGAATTTGTCTTTGGCAGAAATAAAGCAGAGTAATTGATAAAAGGGCCAATTCTAATGGGATTATAGTTTGATAACTTCTGGAATAATATCCGGTCAGTTAAAGCAGAATTTGAAGACGGTAAAGAAGAGTTTATAGGGAACATGATGAAAAATAGAATCATTCTTTCATAGGTTGAACTGGTTGTAGAAAATAATCCAAGAAGTTTCCAAGTAACCACAAGAAAGATGACACGTGGCAATTTGTGGAGTAGGCTTACAAAGGATTCCATAAAGGATTGTGGCAAAGGTGTGGATATAAAGGGTTTGACATTTAAGGTGCAATTAGGATAAAAGGTGCAAATAGGTAAAAAGGGCAAAAATCATAGAAAAGGTGTAGGCAAATTATAGGCAAACATAGACAAATGTTTACATACATAGTCCAACAGTTATGCCATAGCAATTTAAAGAAATAGTAGGACCGGCAAATATCCTGACACTAGTATTAACATGAATTTTTTCATTGAGCTAAAATTATTGTTTTTATCTTTGAAATGTAGCCAATGATATTTAAAAGCTTTACCATCATGAATGCTTAGTTAGAATTTAACATAAAAATAGTAATGAGTTCTGTTTCCACATTCATATAGCATCATATTTCTTCTTTGTCAATCATCCGACTAAAAGAGTGTTTGAACATAGTGATTAATAGTTCTTTTAAATTATAGCACTAACTCTTTTACTTCAGATTTAAAGAATGATGTACAGTAACAGTAAAGGTTTTATGCCATTTTTTCAACACTATGAAATGCTTTAAATTATTTCTAGCTCGATGTAATTCTATTAGTAATACAGTATGTAGTAAACTTAAAAACTAGATTCAATGCCATTTTCTCATTTCAAATGTTATACTTTACCAATGTCATCATATAGATTAAAACAAGGGTTGTTAAGATTTATAGCTATCAAGAGCCTCCAGAGTCATCAAAATTACATTTTAAATCATATATACTTTAGAAAATATGATAAAGAGCTGAAAAGGTCCAAAGTTAGTAGTAACACTAATGTTACACATGCAAAACAGTCCATGAAACAGCATCTTATATTGTTGGACTATTAGAGTTGCAAACACTTAAGACGAGTCTGCTACAATTCCTCTTGAATGAATTTACTTGGCTCAACTTAGCAAACTAAAGGTGCTGATATTAATTCACCCCATTTATTTATTATGATCAAGTCTAGAAGCAAGGTATTTGAAAGTTACCTTATGGTCATCCCAAAGAAATTGAAAAAAATTCAGGAGCATAATATCACCTGAATAATTTTTTCACCCTGTGTGCATGGTATAATTTATAAAAATGAGGGGGATTCGTTGATGACATTCCCGAGTCGCTCAAATTGTCCTAAATTATTAGCAACCCGAACGAAATTGGACTTAATTTCCAGGTTAAACGAATTTCATTAACTTAGAGACGCAGAATAGAAACCGAAATATGATGAAGTTCAGCTTAGTGGCAATTTTTTCGACTTCGTTAGTCCCAAGCAGCATTGCATTTCGTGTCCTCTTTCGAAAAATCGCTTTCAACCAAATTGCAACATTAGCGCGGGTGGGCTATGATACCACTTCCTTTCATCGTAATTTTAAATCCTCGTCAGATAGTAGGAAACGAGTTGTATTCTTGAGCAATGCGGGTTCGTGAAAGCTATGTGTTCATTCAGAAATATCGTTTTATCATCTTTTAAACCGTGTTGTGGATTACAGACATATCATATGATGCGAAGGATGTTATTATACCTGAAGACAAACTTCAGTTTGCTTTTACTCGAAGCGGTGGATCTGGAGGTCAAAATGTGAACAAGGTGCTAAAATAGTTGTGAGCACCGATATAGGTCCGTAAATGACTGTGTGTGCATGGTACTAATCAAAAGTTTCCGCAGGTAAACACGAAAGTTGAAATTCGTTTTATCGTTAAGGAAGCTGATTGGCTTGAAGAAGAAGTGCAGGATAGGCTCATTGAATACCAGGTGCCCTAATTTCTTAAGGTATATTTGTCCATTCAATGATTTTAGATATTTCAAAAAGTTTTTGCTATACATTTCATATATGAATCATATCATACCTTATAGGCTGGAAAAATGAACAAGAATGGTGAGCTAATAGTTACCAGTCAGGTAAGCGTCCAAATTCCTTATATTTTTACCAGAATGAATAGTAAGTTTAATTTTATATTTGAATATACAATTTTAGGTTAAAATTTGTAATAGTAAATCAAAGTATTCACAATGCTATTTGCCCTCTCTAGCATCTTGCAGCTAACTGCTCATCCAACTAGCTCATACTATGGCACTAGAAATTGTTCTACTGTGCCTCAAGTATAATTTTATTATGTACCAACAAATTCACAGTAATATTAATGCACTAGAGTGATTAATTTTATCATAAGCATGAAAAACAATCTTAAAATCTCGTTTTATTTTTCTATGCGCAATGTTTTTTAAATAGTGAAATAACATGGCGTGTTCGTCAAGAGTCACGTGGACTCGAAAGTTAGCGAACCATATATTTCTTTAAAAATATTTAGAAAATGAATTAATTTTTCCAACCTGAGAACATTATAAATTTATTATTGTGGTAAATTATCGAAACAGGTATCTCAGCAAATAAGTTTCTTAAAAAATCGAGCTTGCATATTGAAAGGTTGATTATGAGTTCGATCCTCTCAAAAGCCTCTGCATGAACTCGCTTGATTTTCTGTTCTAAATATATTAATATTGTATTCATCAGATGTCCCGAAATTCCACATTTCTGGTAAAAATAATGTACTCAGTTATTTCCTGCTTTGTTTTAATCTACACTACCTAATAATGACGTGCATCTTAAGGTAAATATTTCCTGTCAACATTATTATTGCACACAATTGTTGCTATAATTTACTGTTGTAAGTAATTTATTTTTAAAAACCTTATATATATATATATATATTTCTTAAGCTGACTTGGAACTTCTGGAATTTAAGGATTTGTTTCGATTAGCCATGTTATTAAATCGTAGCACTCTAATGTTTATAGTTGAAATGTATTTTTAAAATTTCATTCATGTATTATTGTCAATGTGCTTCAGAAACATCGTACTCAGAAGCAGAATCGAATAGAAGCAATAGATAAACTACGTGAGATGATAGCTGATGCCATGATTCCTCCAAAGGAACGAGAAATGCGAACAGGTTTAGGCCAACAAACTAAAGAAAGGCGCAAAGAAGAAAAGCGATTTAGAGCCAAGGTGAAGGAGAATAGGGGAAATTTTAAAAATATGGACTATTGATAATGTTTAAAAAAATTGAAAATACTATTACAGAAAGTTTTTACTGCCCTGCTCATCGTAAGGTACAATCCTGATCTTTGTTACCTGCGTGAGCATGTGGAATATTTTAGTTTTCTCATATAATTTAATTTCATCATTGGATAGTAATAGCAAATATTTCAGTATATACGTGCAACTGTAAAATCTTCTGTAAGTGCACTTTTACTTGCGTGAAAAAAGTGCCTTTAACCTTGTGAATTGTAAATTAGCGCCAAATCCTGTATGCATAAATTCTATCGTAGCTAAGATGTGTCTGGAAGAGCAGTTTGAGGTTGCATAAGTTTCATACGTTCACATATTCGAATGTTGTTGGCTCATTAAATTTCACAGAAAACAAACTGTATGCATATGAAATTCGTTTTTCATTTGGCCCTGTGATGTTTACAGAATCGAAACCATAGCACAATACAATAGATATATAAACTACCTTGTATTATTTACTACAATACAAGAACTTGAAAGGATTAACCCCTGTGATCGGATTTGAGACTCCAGATCACTTATGATATACCAAATTTAGTTTACAACCGATTATAATATACTTTCAATTGTGAAGAATAGATTGGGGAATACAACGCAAACAACAAAATAATAATAGACAAAACACAATAGTTAAAATATATAATATTATGAAGGGAGCGCGAGGGAATCTTCTCAATTACTATCAACTTTACTCTGCACAGTAGCAGGGTAAAAGTTGTTGAAAAAGACGAAGAGTGAGAGATGTATTTGTTTGATAACAAATATCGAGCCTGGATCGGCCAGATACTTAATTATGGGGTTACTCCGCTGGACGTTTATCGGAGATGTGGATTTTGGGAAACAAAGAAAATACTTTGTGGAATTGTGAAATACGGTGTAGACAATAAAGACGTGGATATCGTTTGAAGGATCTTTTTCGTATAAAGGAGGAAAGTTAAGGAGTGTGCTCCTATATTGTGACATCAATCACATTCAAATACAAATGGCTTTAGTTCTCAGTGGACACAGCAATCCTAACAGAGTTCAAAATCACCATGTAAAGAAAGAAATTTTATCACTGCATTTTTTTATGAACTGTTCACATCAAGAGCAAAAAGAAAAGAATCCAAGAAAAATTATACTTTAATCCATTGTTTTATTCCCTAACTTGCACATGAAAGGCAAAAAAAAATTACTTTGAAGCAGTTTGCACTGCAAGTGGCGCACTTGATATCACAAACCTGACAACATAAGAGCTTTTGCCACTCAAGGTCAGGACCTCAAAATTATCTACATATTTTGGCTGATTATTAAGACTTGTGATTTAAAAATATATGAAATTACTTGTTTTTAATTTTATAAAATACAATCAAAAGTTCATGCCTGAATCAATGAAGCAAGGTAAGAGAAAAAAACGTTAATAGAAAGAACTGCTTTAAATAAAAGTTCTCACTCGTATTTTTAAATTACCATTGTCAGTTTGACCTAGATTAAGTTTCCCTAACATCAGCCAAACTAAGAAACTGAAAAAAAATCCATGACAAATATTTAATGTATCTCAAAAAATTCATTATTAATATTTTCAACCTGCAACTCATTGGTGACATAAAATATTGAAAAAAATGAACACTAATTATTAAATAAGAATTACAAACTAAATTAAAGTTTCAATTGTATGCTTTGCTTTGTCTCAAGCTTTACATAGCTGTTTGAGTGCACTAAATTTGTCAAAATAGCACCATAACTTTCAATTAAAAGTTTGGCCAAAGATAAGCAAGTTTCTCATGAATGTAAAATGAATACAATTAATCATATTGATATTTCATAAAGATTGAACTATTACCACAACATTGAATTTAAGGAAAATACACTTCTCACTAATGATAGTTTGAAACTTGAAAATATAAAAAATGTGAACCAGGCAGTATATTTTCCTGGGTAGTATACAAGTAATGAAACATTTCTTGAATGATTTTACCCCTTGATATACAACTTAATGTATACTGGTACCACCACATTTGGCCCATCTTTTGCATACTATCATACTGTGTAGCACTAAATATAAAAAGAACTGTCAGGATATATAACTTGTACTGCTTTAGAACTGCTGATTTGATTCGTTTTCTTACCTACGTACCTTTGCCTTGGATATTACAAATGTATCCAAAATTGCCACAAAGCCAAAGAGTAATAGCTATTGCAGTTACAAATTCATGCAAGTACTTTTCTTCACAATGTTTTATGCAGCCTTTGAGGTTACCCTTACGCGTGTCAACATACTCATTGTTTACACACTACAATAAGATCTACATGTATACCCTACCTTTTATTATTCTGGTCAGATCTTTATTTTTCTGGATGTATGTTTTATTCAACAAATATCTAATATCTTCTAATTTTATTTGCTATCTAGCCAAACTGACTCTATAAACTGTTTTATCATTTCAAGGTTGCCCTTTAGTGGGGTTACAAAACAAATTGCAACACTTTCTACCAAATTATTCCACTTTTGTCAACCAGCAAATATTTTGCTACTGTGCAGAAATCATGCTGCTGCTTAATGAAATGGCTGCTGATGCTTATTATTGACATTGCTACTTAATATATCACTATATTTTAACTTTCTCTTCCTTTTGTTTCTTAACTGTCATGTCTTTTTTTATTCTTTGTTTGTTTCTACTTCCCTTCACAATGTGGTCTATACAAAATCTCTTACAAATCATATTTCTAATCACACACTATTGCCAGCACAATGTGCACTGCTCTACTAGTCTTTTCTGTAACTGTACTTAGCCTCCATATTTTAAGTCAACTTTCTATTTCTAACCTTTTTACTTAATAATGTAATTGCTACTATATTTTCTTTGCTTTCTATGCATTCTTTGATTGCATTATTTTCTTATCTTTGTGGGAGTATTGATAAAATTACACATTTTTAAGCCAATACTTCAAGTACTTTTTTGATTAGATCAAGAATAAGACTGTATTAAAAATAAATATTAAGGTACAAAGCTAGTCTATTAACACTTGAAAAGTATTTGACTGATTTGATCAGTTTAACATGTAATAGTATGTACTGAAAAATGAACCTGGCCAAGTATGATTAATAACAACTTTTTTTATGTAAGGTACATCTATTACCTGATTTACTAAATTTTTTGTTGCGATTACTTTTTTGAGTTTTTCCTCTTATTCAATAATATTATATTTTTGATTTCATGGTTTTTAATGACAATTATTCTGTATGAACTTCTTATTAGGTAACTGAGTATTCTGCATTGTACTTAGATTTAAAAATAAATAAAATTGGAAGAACTGTTAGGAATTAACTCTCTTAGGGACTAACTATTTTTATAGCCACAGTCAGTTTTTATTTATGACATTCCAAGTAAATTGGCTGCATAGATGCCAGTAGAGTTATATATTTTGTAGTGTTGATAAAGTTAGCTCACTTCTACCAGCACAATTAGTGCATGATAAATATACACGTTTCTGCCACAGTTTTCTGTTCAGCTGTGTTTCATATTTCTAACAAGAATCAATTCTCAAAAAGTATTTTTATAGAAGTATGCAGATTGGTACTATCTATCGAATTTGACCTTTTAAAATCATTTGCATAAAAATGGAAAACTAATCAAATAGTTCAAGATATAGTAGAGTTTTTTAAATGAACGTATGGATTTTCCTTGCTGCAGTATTGATGAATGCTTGAAAAATGCTGAATTTATGATTGCAGCATATAATTTAAGTAAACTTGCGTTTTTTTGAAAATCATGTTAAAGCAACATAAAATGCTTACATATAACCCTCCATTACCCATGAAAGCAATACTTCAAGTCTTCTAATATTTTTTATCATTTACGTTTTGGCTTTGCCAATATTTCAAAAACTAGCTAGCACTTAGTTTTAATTGGTTTAGTACAATATCTCATATTGTAATTAAACTTTCAAAGAATAGAATATTTTAAAAATGTTTTGATGTAATCACGTTTTTAATGTGCGTAAATATGTACTAAAATTAAAATTTTCATTTAAACTGCTCACAAAAATCACCTAGTTTTCTTTTAAATGGTGTACAAAGCAGAGCAAGTACAAGAGATTTGCACCAATTAAACAGACTTCTATAACTTTCAGAAAATGATTTGTGTCAATGATGTAACTTTGTGCCAAATTACTAAGTGAAAGCTTATTTTTTGACCTGTTCTTTAAAAATATTTGATATATGTTTTAAGTTTGTATGAATCTACAATAACATGCATTGGGCCCCTGTTGTTATTGATTTTTCAAGCAGAGATCACATATTTTAAATTGGCAGATTGTACCTTTGGCACATTACCTCAAACTAAAAACCTAATCTACAACTTGATTGCTGTGCAATATAGAAAATTGGGAACCCATTCTATGATCTAATGACAATAAAGTAAGATTTGCAACTGATTTTACACATTCAATAGTTAAACAGTTGAAGGTGACAAAAGTACTGGATACAAGAAGTGCAGAGAGAAAGGCTTAATTAATTGTTATCAAACTGTTAGTTTGTATAGTGAGCCTCTAAAGAAATGTTTGTACATGCTGCCAATAGTAATCTTAACACATATATGACCAGAAACCTCTCATTGGTGCTATATCAATTTTGGGCAGATGGCTGTACAAAGCCTTTGTACCTGCACTTGCCTCATAAATGAAAATTACCTATTATATTAAATAAATAAATTTTAGCATCACTAAAATAGTAGTATGTTAATGATACATGATGTAAATTATTTCTAAAAAGTTCAAAAAGAGTTAGAAAAGTGCACACATGACAGGTATTTTGGCAATTTAACTTTAAATCTTCTATTCAAAAACTGATATCTTTTTTTTGCTAGTTACTTTTCCAAAATATCATCATTTCATAAAAGTTTCCAAATAATCATGGTGCATTTCATTTATGTAACTTACCACCTGGTACTTTGCCAGTGGCTATGGTGATCTTACTATAATGTTGAGCGCACAATTTGTAGATATGACAAAATATTTGCACTCTATCACTACCAATCTTTTCAAGAACTACTTTATACCTTATACTTATCTAACAAAGTTGGTTATTTAGCATTTTGGTTTACTGTGCCAAGAACAAACTTCAAAGTACACAATTAGTCTTGTAGCGTATTTGAAATAACAATAAAAAATACTCAAAAAATGGCTATTAACAATCAAAAATTGGTTTCTTTAACACATAATTTTTATCTTTACAAGATCTGATTGATTGTATTCAAAACTGGAAAGGGCAGACTTTAAAGCAAAAATCTGTATAAAGCTTTTTTCTGATAGCAAAGCAAACCATTTGTCAGTTAGCAAAGTGACATTTTCTAAGATGCCACAGTTACATCTGCATCCTACAACATATATCAAAGAACTTTTATCATGAATGTTATATATATATATTTGATTAATGTTTAAAAAATCACCCATACTTTCTATTTAAATTTCAATACCTTGTTGAATCTCAAAACAATCCAAGTCCTTGCTTAAGCTGTTTAGGATAGCAAATACCATGCTTGGCACTACTTGGTCAATTCTTTTCAATTGAAATCTACTCCAATTTGTTACAAATGGGAACTAAAATAGGTTATCTTGAAAGCTGGTAAAATAAATTTTTCTAATTATTACTTTGATTTTATTTTTGAGCATTAACAAAATAAACTGTAACTAATTTAAATTTATTTTGGACTAACTGTGGTGATACAAACATATGTAAGTTTTATTGAAGTGCACCTGATTTTTTATTTATGTACTAATATGAAGATATAATACATCAATTGAAACAATTGCTAAAGTTCCAAATTTTTATAAAGTTCATGAAAAATATCAGGATATTATGATGCTGTTTTTTGTATATCCCAGACATGCTGCTTCCTGTAAAGATTGCCTAAAAAAAATTATAGTGCATTAATGCACAAGTTTTCATGTCATTCTTTACACTATAAAGTTCAAATTTTACTTTTATATGAAACGAAAGATTGATACTTAGCAGAAAATAATTTAAAAAATACATATATGTTTTTATGTATCTATGTCTAAGTACACATTTTGAGAATGCACAGAAATACATGTGTATTATGCACTTCAATTACTTGTTAAGACTAACTAATCAAACTGAAAGGTAACCCAAAATGCAAGAGCAAATACAAGGAATAAAAAAATATTACACGAATGCAACTATATTAGTCTTGTTTCATGTGTTGACAAGAGTAAATCTTGTCAACACCTTGCAACTTATTCTACGCGCATACAAGACAAATTAAATCAAACCATAAATACAACTCCCTGAAGGAATTGTACATGAACAATTGTAACACAAATAAATTATGATTCTAAGACAAATCACATGGTGAAAATATATTAGATCCTGGTATTATTTTATTGTCTAGCAGTGTTGGTTTGGCACTGTCATGAGAGTAATCAGTAACTAATGCAAGTAGTAGATTACAGATATCTTTTGAGAGCATCCCATAAAGTGTACATCATTGAAATACGTCAGCTGAAAAAATAGTCTGTTTCCAATGATATTTTGACAGATATACACTATACAGTTAGACAGTTGGCTTACAAAGATAAGATGAACAAATAATAAAAAGGAAATGGATAACTGAAGCATGAGTTAACTTCAACTTTATATTTGATATGCACTAGCTCAAAGTAGCATTTCAGAAAAACAGTTTATTATAGCAACACAAATGTTTAATAAACAATACAGATGCAGTCAACTAGAACTGAGACAGGACTAAATTGTTCAAGACAATATTTTTGTAGTATGTAACAACTAAAGTGTTCTAGAACTCATTAAAAAGATATGTACACTCAGAGAAATGTATATTTGCTATGAATGTATTTCCAAACAAGACTCAAAACTACAGCAAAGAGTATATTTACACCAACATACATTGTGTTGCTAGAAGTGAACATAATTCACAGCAACACACAAATCCTAATCTTAGTGCATCACCAAAGTTCAGCAATAACTTGTCATAAAACAGAATTCCACAGCTATAAAATAGAATTAACCCCATAAGGAGTTAATTCTGAACAATATTGCAAGTATCATATTTTTCACAAGAACTTTCACATGGTCAAGGAATAAAGGATGATTTGAGCCAAAAAACTCTTTCCTGTACCAACTCAGGGCATTCTCAAGCTTTTCAGGTGTCCTTAGGTCAAGTAGAACTGCTTTATTTCTTTTTGCTAGAACAATTCAGATTTGTCATCAAAACATTACTCATAGAGCTTGCTGCCTTAAAAAATCCATTGAATAGGACAAAATCTGGATTACGAACAAAATTAAAACTGAATCAGTTATGTCTAGAAAAAAACCATTTGATTTTTTATGAACAAAAAACTAGTCAAAAATTAATTTAAATCAAGTAGCAAAGCGTATTATTTTAAAGTATGAACTGGTATCACAGAATAGATGCACTTTAGTACTGTCCATAATTAGTAAATAAGTATATATATTATATATGAATTACATTTAGCAAAATAAGGTATGAAAAATAAGTTTATCAAGTTAGACTTGAGATTAATGGAGTGAAGAGTGTAATTGGATCATATATCATTTATCAGCAGCTTAAAAATACTGCTCTCAATATACAGGTGTTTGAGAACTGAATGAGTGCCTGTAAAGCCCATATTGGCTCAGCCTATTTTTGACTTGGCTCATCAATTTGAGTGCTTGTAGATGAAAAAATAGATATTTACTTAAGAGATTGCTAGCCATTCATTAGTATGGTTAAATATTTATATGAACTAGTTGATTCTGTAAATCTAATTAAATAGCCTTAATAGAATTCCTGCCATAAGAACAGTTTGTAGGATATTATTGTCTGAAAATCTGAAATCTATCAATCTTTCTGTTCTGCCTATTTTCTATCATCAAGATTCATCATGTAAAAAACTTTAAAAAATTTCAACTTGGTAGCAAAAACATCTTTCCCTAAATTCAGGAGCTTATTCTTAGATTTTATTAGTGCAACTTATGTTCTTGTGTTTGTTTAGACCATGAAGTTATATTTATATTAAACTGGACAAAATTTTAGTTGAGACCTAATGGTAAGACCACTTGTAGCAGCTTTATTTTATAGATTTATAAATGGCAATAAAAATCCTTGAATATTCCAACTGTATAAAGATGCCAATTTTTCTGCTGCAGTGTATACAAATTAACAAAACCATGGGTAGCCTAAGATAGCAAAGTTAAAAATATTTGAAATAAAAATAAGGCACTACATTGGAAAGATTCATATGTTTCAAATTATTGTCTAGTTTTTTAATATTTTCCAAATCTGAGATAAAACTACAACAGCATGTTGCATTTGGGGGAAGATATCCATTTTATAGATGTAAACTTTATAGCTATGATATACTTTTATCATTGAATCCAGGCATGCAGCATAATTTGGTACAGCAGCAAACCTTTCAGCATTTGGTAACATTGCAGAATCATTTGCAATATAATCTTGGCAAAGCTTTCACACTGCAACTTGACTATCTTTGTCATCAGTTGCTGTTAGGAATTAACTCCTTAAGGGATTAATTTTATTTTATAGCCGTGAAATTCTATAAAGTTTTGAGGCAAATTAATATTTTATACATCACAGGCTATGGTGACAGGTTAGAACTATGTTTCGTGTGTTGCTTTGATGTATATTTACTTCTAGCAACACAATTTTGCATGAAACATACCCTCTTGCTGTTGTAATTTTGCATCTTGCTTGTTTTATTTGTGCATTTATAACAGTTGCATATTGTTCAGTATTTTTTCCAATCCAGTTGATGACATTTATACTATCTAAATATGTATCAGCATAAAACAGTTTTTTTTCTTTTTTCGATAAATTTTTGATTCTAATAGCACCAGGTGAGGGACTAAATTCTACCACTCAACAAAATAAGTGTTTATTTTTATAATAGAAAATTTATGCTAAATATCCAGTACATTGTATACTAGCTTGTTTTTGAAGTACTTTGCCATTTTAGTTATAATTTAATAAACATATGAATCAATAAAAATATTGAAGACTCAATACTATGAAATATCAATTGATAAATTTGTTGGGTCTTTAAATATGAGTTTGACATAGATATGTACAGCTCAAATATTAAAAGCAACACAAACAAACATAAATATTTGTTAAAGAAGGCAGCTAGCAGCTTAACTGCCACATTCAGTTTCAGTTGTTTCATTTGAGCCTTAATTAGAGAGCCAATGATTTGTGTGGTAATGATTTTCTGCAAACTAAAAAATAAGTTCCTTACAAATCATAGAAATTTCGGGTTCAAATGTTACAATGAGAGTAAAGGAAAACAAATTCAAAAATACAAAACCAAGATGAAGGTTGCTTTTATATCATAGCCAGTTTATGAATATGAACAAACAGGCTAGTTTATTTTCACAATCAATCTACTGCATAGTAATTGTGGCAGGAATGAGGTTTTTTTGACTGTATATCCTCTACTCATTCTCACCTTTACAAACATTGATACTATTCTCTTCAAAAAGTTTTCATCATATAAATGTTCATGGAAAATAAAATAAAGTGTAACAAGTTACAGGTGTATCCTGTTTATAATAATAAACTTCAAGTTTCAAATTAATAAAAATATACTGATAGAAATTGTGAACAGTCAAAACCAAAATTTTTAACAAATATAGGCTGTTATGCACCCAAAAATTGTAACTTTCTTCATATTTATTGCTTTTGAAATGTTTTATATTTTTAATAATCTGTTTGTTTCTGTATTTGCTACTGATACCTTAGTTAGTTGAATAAGTTAGTTTTATGAACACAAATTTGTGCTGGTTTTCAATCTTAGTTCTACTAATGCTGAATTTTAAATGGTATTTATCTTTCGTGATTAGATCAGTTCACGTCGAAAATGATTCTGGCATGATATCTTCCTGTAAAACCTTATGTGTTACTAACACTATATTTGCATTAGTTCCAAAATAGTAAATTATTAGCATTAATAAAACTATATGTTGTCTAGAGATATACAAACAGGTTTTTCAGTAGTGTTGGTAACACTTATTACATAAGTGCATTCAGTAATTTATTGTCAGGATCTAATATGTTTTTACCATATGATTTGATATAGGATTGTGGTTTAATTATATGGTAAAATTGTTTGTTCATGTACAATTTCTACAGGGAGTTGTATTTATGGTTTGATCTATTTTGTCTTATACGCGTGTAGAATAAGTCGTAAGGTGTCAACAAGATTCATTGTTGTCAACACGTGAGACAAGACTAGTATAATTAAGTTATTCATGTAATATTTTGTACTCCTTGTTTTGCTCTTGCTTCTTGGTTTATGCCTTAGCACAATTAGTTAGTCTTAACATTCATAGCAAAAAACTACTAGTGCATTATGCTAAGTGAACACAAAAGATTATTACAATTTTATTGTTTGTGTTTTTAATTGCAACTTTTGACCTTGTCATCACTTCACATTTTATTGATGGAATTTTTTAAACTAAGTTTCCTATTTAAGAGCATTTTTTTATAGACATATTTCACCTTGCTGCTCAAAAAGATCGACCTGTATGCACGGATCTGCATGGGTCACTTCAATATGTTCTAATTTTACTGCGCATTAGTATGCATTTGAGAACATTTCTAGTTTCTTTTTCAGATACTCTCTTGGATTCTCTGAACTCTTTCAAAAAGTCTGAATTTAAAAATTTATGTGGAAATGAAATAGTTGAAAAAGTTCAGAAAGTTATAGATGTTTTTCTTCAATAACATTACATTTTGCACTTCTTAGCATAGTGTGAGATATAAAAAGACAGATGTTTTTAATTTAGCAACTCTAAATAAAAACATTAATGTCAGGAGATTAGTTATTGCAATTAACACATAACTACTGAAAAGTCACTCAAAATATCATTCAAATTCAGAAGAAAAATAATTTTCATTTTTGTTCATGCATAGAAAAATCTATATTTTGGAAAAAGTCTTGATAAAGTACCAGAAACTGTAACTTACATTTTCTAAAATATATTTTATCACTTGAAAATAATATTCTAAGAACAATATTTTAAAATGCCTGAATACTGATTTGTAAATGGTTTACTTTGTGCCTAGATTTCGACATCCACTAGGGCTGTTTAATTTTTCCAGATTCCCAGAAAATCTGTCTTTTAGCCTAGCTTAGAGTAAAACTAAAATTGCTCAATCATATATCAAAAATTAGGCTAAGAGGATTATGAATAAATTCTTGTATGAAGCTGAATGCACCCAGAAAAGGGAAAAATATTCAAATAAAATCAAAGCTGCAAATGTAGGAAATGCCTTTACTTATTCGCAAAATTCTAAGATTTATTAATATCAGAGCAATGTCAATGTTAAGGCAGGGGCTCGTGGTTTGTGTTTAACTTGATTGAACGATTTCCCAGTAAAAGTGCAACAACCAATGTAGTGGTTTTCTTAAATGCCTTTTGCATACCCGAGTTTAACTCGTATCATAGGGATAATCTTGTCCTTACGAAAATTTCTCCAGGTCAAGTAGTCAAAGTTGGGTAAAAAAAATTAAGGCGGCACAAGTCACATTTATTACTTCTTGTAGTGTCTAGTCGCTATACGTTCATCAAATAATACAGATTTTTCAACATTTCATATTCTTCACAACTTTCTATTTACTCTTTTTGCCAAGTTTTCGTTCATCTTATTTTTACAATTTTAATTCTTAATTTTTGCCACAGTAGGGCCATAAAAATATTTTTTCAAAAATTTTATAATTTAGATTCATGTCCTATTCTTTTAGGCTTGCCATGTTATGATGATGTAGTAGGAATGTATGGATAGGAAACAAATGTGAGATATCAGAAAGATAGTCATGTATCCGACTCAACACAGTGTTGGCTATTTTAACAACAAATTAATACGTACAGATTTTGTAAACCAATTAAAAATATTTCATGCTTTATATAATTATGCCTATATTATTGACTTTCAATTTTATCCATCAATCTGGAAAGAATATTGCTTTCACGAACTTTCCATATGTTTACATCTAAACTGGTTATGAAGCTATCTTCAATTGCTTTAACTTCTTCCTTTAGCAACTCGGCTTCTTCCTTAATCAGTTCAGCTTCATATTTAGCTCCAGCTTTCAATTCACTCAGCTCTTGAGTTAATGTATCCTCTAATTGAAGTGCGTCAAATTCTATCTCATTTTGGTAAGATTCTCTGAGCTTTTCCAGAGTTGTTAACGCACTTTCAACTTCTGCTTCGGAACCCTATCAGAAGTAATTTATTTTTTCATATGCAACATTTTTTATCTGATACGCAACGAAAAAGTAATTTTGCCCCACGAATTTAATTTGGTTCCACGTTAGAAAAATAATCCTAACAACATGCACTATACGGCTATGCGTAAAATTTGCACCAGTTAAAATATATTTTTAATTTTATTTATACCCTTCATCAAAGCACTGGGTGCATGAAATTCACTAAAAATTATTCACCCACACAATAAAAGCATGGAACTTTAAATTTTTTGCATAGCGCACCACGTGATGGACAAATTGAATTGAATAAGCATTAACAAATTCTAAAAGTATTTGTAAATATTATTCTGCCACAATTAACACCAAAATTTTTTCGAAATAGTAAAATTCATGTGAGATAAATTGATATTGAATCCGAATTTCAAAATAATGAATGAAAATGCGTTCTCGAACCTGTAACGAACTAGAAGCATATCCTCGAATAGCAGTGAGCTGCTCCGATAACCGATTCCCTTCTAAAAGAAGAAGTTTCTTCGAATATTCAGCTCTCAGTAGTGCCGCATCCCGTGATTGAGGTTTACAGGAATTATCATTCAAAGTAAAGCTACTCCATTTTATCCCTGCACGCTCACATGCAGCAGACACTCTAGGTATAATTCCTTTAGGAACTGTTTTATCTCTTGTGTAAAGGACAGCTCCGCCATATCCCTTCCATGCATCATTCTGCCCTCTGTAGTATACGAGCACATGGCTATTGGGAACTGCATCTAGTATATACCAGTCGTCCTCATAATGAAGATATTCATTATCATGATTAAGTAGTATTGCGGGATTATCTTTGTCTTGGATGAATCGCTGCACTGTGTCGCGGTTGAAAAATTCGCCATCAGGTTCTTTTATTCTCCAGTTCAATTTGGCGTACAACTGACCAGGAGAAGGATTGGTAAAGAAGTGAACTTGGCAATCAAAAGTATCGAAAATTGGATTAAGGCCGGCGCTTATATACCATCTACCTTCGAAAATGTTGGTGTCAAATTTCTTTACAAGTGCAGAAGGTTGAGGAACCGGATATGAATTATCATCTTTCTTTTGAGGTACGCACTTCTTTTGGCTAACAGCACACGCATTAAACTTACCAACTACCTCATTTTCAAACAGGTCACCGCACTTTATTTGGCACACCGTTTCATCTGGCTTGCCCGCGCATGTTTGAATGCAAATCAAATTGGCTACGCATTTCGGGTTAAGCAAGCATGTTGCAAGTTCCTTTCGGCAACTATTCAGTACACACGCCCCAATCTCTGCATTTGAACTACCAATTTCATCGGCGAATGAAGGGATTGATCCTATTGACATCGACGTAAATAAAGCAGCCACTGCTAGTAGACCACTCATTGTTTTCTTTACAGAATCGTATTGCATTCCTAACATGTTTGACATCACCGGGGAGGATACATTGCAACTACGTGCAACCGAGTTAACAACATGTCTTGACCTAAAACATTGTACAATTTCAGATTTCCAACCAATGTTTGTAAACCTTTTCCTGCTGGCTGACGTGCAAGGAGCAAATGACGATACAGCGTAGATCGAAAAAATAATGCATAAAGCAAAGATTGCTACATCTCGTTTTCTTCTTCTTTGGTAGCTATAATGGCAACGAGAGGACAGCATTATGAATGAATGTTTCAATGAAATACTGAAACATTGTTTTGTGGAAAACAAATACTTTTAATGTATATGCGTCATATCAACGAATCAGGGTTTATCTGATTGGATGAAAATTTTAGAAGCGACACTAAAATTTATGAATTAATTTTTCTCATTCTTGGCTTGCAATAAAATTGCACGAATTAATTTCGCAAGAATAGACTACCGTAGGAGTTAAATATAACAGTTATAGCATGAACAGTGAAGAATGACCCGTTTCCTGTTAGCTGGATCTTGGGATATGCACACTCTTGGAGGAAGTAATGCCCTGTCTTGACTACAATTCATGCCAAATATCCCAATATCCCAGAGTTTATAGGTGTTGCCCCCAACATCTCCTGCCAGTAACTACTCTTGCTCTTTCCTCACAAAAAATTGTTGACTAGAGAAATTTATACCCCCAACCAGTTTCTTCTGTACTCATTCAGAGTAAGATTTGCTGCCATTGCTCGAGGCAGTGTGAAAGTGACGCCCACAATTCCTTAGACTGAAAATAAATATAGACACTGCTAGTCTTACTACTGCTGTATGGTACATGCAAAAAAATTTCAGCCTATGTGTACTGTCATTGCAAAAAAAATAATTAGTCGTGAAATTAAAAAATACAAAAACATGTTAGAAAAAATATTATTAGTAATTGGAGCAATAAGAAAGATATCTGAAATAGCATAAGATTAATATTTCCAAAGTAAATAGCTTCAAAGTAAATGGGCCATAGTTTTAATGGCAGAACAAAGGGCAAGTAAGGCATATGCACAATTCTAATAATTTTTAAGTTGTAGAAATCTTAATTATAATGGGCTATTAATAAATTTTATAACTTGCTTGACCAAGGATAGTCAAACTGCTGCAAATAAGCTCAAGATCAATAAAGACGATTATATGACCAATGTTAAAAAATCTTGAAATCCCTTCTAATTTCAACCTAATGCTCAAGTTTTAAGCACACAAAACCCTTTTGTAAATAGAAAAAGAGCTACCAACAATAGTCTGTAACTGATGAAAAAAACTAGAGAAGAGGTATTTATACAATGGTATATTTAATTGTTGACCAAAATAAATGATTTTCTAGGACTGAGTAAGGTATAGCTGTAAATGACAGCAGAAGAAGATTAAGCTTTACTATGATGAAATATGCTTAGAATGAGTGTGGAAAATTTGGTATTGATCAGACATGGCATTAAAATGTGGAATAGCAGTCAAGCTAATACCAAATCTTGGTAGGGGAACCATCGTAACATGTAAATTATGATGCACTGTAATAAAGTCACTCATAGATTGAGCATGAGAGTATGTGATAATTAATAGCCATCGAAAGTCATAAAAATCTGATAGAGCTTGGTATAGTATGGGTGCTTATAAGTTCTTGAATGCAGTAAGAAAAAACAGGCAATGTATATCAACTAAAGTTTTTAATGGCATGATTATAAAAAATTGATGTGTTGATTACATTATGTGAGAAGGCATTAGTAAGCATACAGTATGTGCATTAAAATGCACCAAAGGAAACAAATGTATGTGGTAAATTGGTAGTACTGTAAAGAATAAAACCATTAATTTCTGACTTAAAAAAGATATTTGTGCAAGAAGACCAACAGGTTTAAGTAGTTCAGCATTAGGATGGATACATGATTAAAGTGGCTGCCCACTAAATTGGGGTAAAGGCTGTACAATTAGTACATTCTCTGCCATGGTATTAGCTAGCAAAAAACCTTAATCTGTAGCAAAACTTCTTTGGCAAATACATCTGTAACACTCACTACATAAATTTCAATTAAAATATCATTATATTGAGTAGATTAATTACTGTTGTTAGGGCTACAGCTATTCTTTAGATCTGCATGTTTTAGAATGTTCTACATAATGTGTTCTATTTCATATTTTTCTGAC